>JAVHNF010056378.1:0-18203 GCA_034783455.1 Micropsitta finschii
AAGGTTTTTATATTCTAGTAGTTGTTTGTTTTTCTTCTACAGTACTTCTTCATCTGTCATTCCTTGGAAGTACAGGCAATGATAAATGCCCTGTCCATGTTAATGGGAGTCGAGAATGCTTTGCTTCGTGCAGGATTGCTGCCATATTACCAGGACAATATATTGATTTGGTTGACTGCAGATGTGTGATGCATGACAGAAGTGAGAAATTGAACTTTCTGAATTTGAAGTTAATCGTGCTGATGATGATATATAAATGATTTAGGAAAAAGTAATCAATCAGATTCTGTGCTAGTAGCAGTGCTACATAAAATGTAATACATAGTAAAACAACAGTTCTTTTACAGTCTAAATTAAACAGACAGTATTCTGTGCTAAACTCAGATTCTTGCAAAAATGACTTGCAGAATTTTTGGTTTTAATATGCTTTACTTTCTAAGTTACTGGCACGTGATCAGGTAGTTTAGATCTATTAAGCTGATGTAAATTCTGCCTTTTTCTTGTCAAAAGCCACTGATTATTCTTCTAGACTGCTTATTACTATTTTTAATTGGTTTGTCTTTAAATTTTGACTTGTAAGTACAGTTGGATAAGTCTCAAATACCTGCAGATGAAGTTTAGGGTTTTGCACAGATAATTGAACTTTAATATCTGTAAAACATCCGCTATAAACATGAATAGGCCTATTCTCTCTTCTGGTAGATGTTTTGCAGATATTAGACTTACACCAAATTATCTTTGGCTACTTTAGCAGTAGACAGTAGCCTTCATGTGCAGATGACTATGATATTCTTTGCTCTCCTTTTCCATGCTATGAAATGAATGGGATAATTTATCCTTCTTGGACAGAGAGAGAAGAATTGTAATGAAAGCTTTATGAGACTTCCTGAAATTCTTCCTGCTGATATCTACTAACAAGTCTTGTCATTCAGTGTCAAAGTCTCAGCTTAGCATTTCTCCAGCATAAGTTCCTTCAGCAGTAGGGAATTCTGTACAGTCCTAGAGCTTTGTGTATTTTGGAAACTGATCTGAACTTTTGGGTGAGATTTTCAGAGGAATTCAGGTCTCCTTAGGAAGTAGTTGTCAATATTTGCTTAATATTAAGGTTGTGAGAATACAGGAAGAAGCTTGATCACATCTGCCTGGTAGAGGGGGAATACTGAAGCATTTCACAGCCTGCTGGAACATAAATCCTGGAGTACTCCTTTGTGAAATTGTATGATGAGATGGTTCTACTAGCAGATGTTAATAGGAAAAAAAAGCTATTTCATAAATATATTTTCTCTTACATAAAAAGTTTTTTTTTCTTGCTGTAACTTATTTCAGTATTTATTTTGTCAGAAAGAAAAATAAAAGATTTACTTCATGAAGTTTAATAGTTAAATTACCTCAAAATCAAACAAATTGCCTTGTTTAATTAAACAAATTAATCCCACCAATTCAGTAAATGGTATTAGAATCTGGAATTTGCTGTTGGAAAGCAGGGTTTGAGGTGGACTAAAACTCAGCAGTATCGCAAAGGAAAAGTGAATCCTCATGACAAGGTATGTAATATTATTCTTTCTAAACTCACCAAGGATGTTACTTTATATTTTTCATAACATATACTTGCCAATCATCCAATTTATTACTTTATCTTTATTTCATTGTGGATCTTATTTTGGTTTTTTTCTCTCTGAAAGCCTGGAGTGAGACTTTAAACTGGTGACAGACAAGGAAGCCTAAGTAAGCTGTCTGCCTTTTTCCTGAAGATAGACTTGTGTCCAAAGATATCATGACAACCTGATAAATTTCAGGTCTGCAGGATCTGAGTAAGCTATGTACTTATGCCACATAGTACTTGGAAAAGTGAAGAAAGAACTTCGTACACTGAATGAAGGATTTGTGCTTCACACAAATAGCAAAACAAATGTGTTCCCTTCAGGTTTTACTGAAGTGGGTCTGTCTTGCCATAAACACAATCATTAATGACCTCCATCTGTGTACCATTGATCTTCGTGGAAAATTACCTTTTAAAGCAAATGAAGCAGATCTAGTGGTACTTAAAATCTAACATCCTGCAGAGAGTGGAATCAGCTTGTCAACAGCCAATGCCCCAGTGCTAACAGTAATTTTCCTTCCTGTCAGACAAAACAACTGCTTCTCCATTGGGAGAAGGTACATGAATAAGTGTAATGTCCAATGTACATTATAGAAAGGACAGACTGCCTTCATTCCACGCAAGTAATTTTCAGGAACACAACTTTCACAGGTATCCACTGAAGAAATAGATGATGGGACTGTGCACGATGAGACATTGACACCCACAACCCCAGAAGAAGAGGGGAGTTACTCAAGTGTTACATTCAAAGTGTCAGAGCCAGAACATGCTATAAAATTATACCACAAAAATTTATGAACATCAGAAAGCTACACTGAAGGCTGCAACATATTGTCAAAGCTTTCCAAGTTGTGTTTCACAGCTCATGTCTTTTAGTTCAAAAAATATGGTAATCTCAATTATATGGCAAACTACAAGTATTCCTAATTTCTTGAAATGTTCAGTAATTAAAAGTGCCTTAGTATTTCAGGTCATTTTTGAAGGAAGGAAACTTTTAAAGTGCTCATTCTTTGCGTACCCTTTGCTGTCTTTTTATGTGGTGGAAATAGAACAAGTGTAATTGAAGAAATGAGGGATGGGGAAAAAGTCTCTCATATAATTAGTCTTAAAAAATAATAACTAAGCAGCAAAATACCTTATTTCCTTGTGAGAGCAAAACAACTCCAGTCTCCCAGTGAGTCTGTAATTTGACTTTTTAAAATAATTCTATGGATGCTATATAGAAAATTCAAAACCAGTTCTAACAACAGTCTTGGCTGAACTAAGGATGCCTTGCATAGCTATTGGAAATCATTATGCTGAAGCTATTCTTATTTCTATATACAGTATCTCTTGGCAACAGGCAACAATTTTGTGCTGTAAATTTTATCTGCAACAATTCTATGTGGGGTGCATAGATGCAGTAAGGAAAAAGAAAAGTTCAATCACATGTTGATCTTTCTGAGACAACTTCAGCTGATGAGTTCTGATGATGAAAAATGCAGATTTGAACATACTTTTTATCACAAAGTGTGTAAGAAGCATTGGTATGATGGTGGAGTCACAGGTAATGTTTGATTACAGAGGATAGATCTATTGACAAATACCAGTAATCTTGGCTCCTTTTTAGACTTGTCATGTTTTAGGCTCTAAACCAGTCACATAATATCTATGAAGTTCTTTTGATTGCTCTATCCAAACAGAGTAGGGAAGATAAATATTTGTGCTTCCAGATTATGTTCAATTATTCCTTTGATGGCTCTCCTCATGGTGAAACAAGAGAATATATGAGGGGAAACTCATCATTGACCACTGATGTAAGCTATTTGTTGATGTAATTTAAATTCTGTTTCTTAAGGAGTTCTGCATATGTCAAAAGCATGCCATGTTCCACATTCCACTTTTTCTCCCTTATTTATAAGATACAAGCTTCTTTATTTCTTTGGTTGTTGCCATCAGCCAGAATTAGTCAACTTTCGAGTAAATGGAAACATTCAGGAATAACTTATTTGACAAAAATTAAAAAATCTCTTCTCTCATCATTTTTGCTGTCAGTGTCAGCACCTCTGAAAGCAGGGCAGGTTCCATCTTGAATTCTTGAGGTTGACAAGATGTTCAAGATCTGTCCTGTATGAATGAGACGGCTCTTATTCCTGAAATCACCTTTCCATTTTCTGCCCTCAAACTACTTTTGATTTGCTGCTCACCCCATGAAAAACAGAATGAAAGTATTATACAAAAAACCTGCAATTGCTGTCAATATACTGTAAGAATGTAACTACCAAAATACATTAAAGTTTGCTGTATGTTGGATAGATTTTGATGGTTGTTTCAGTGTTTTTGCAGATTATTGGCTTCGCATCTTCAGACTCGCCTGTCTTCTGCCACTGCTGTACGCCTGGATTATATTTGGGTTATCAAAAACTAATAATGCATGGAAACAGTTTTATAGTTTCTAGGTTATCATAAAATGCATAATCTGCATTATTCCTTGAAATTAAGTGCTATTTGAGCAGTCTAAAATCGTTTTAGTTTATCATTTTGTCCTTTGCCTGTGGGTGAGAAATCAAGGTCATAGATATAATTTTATTATGTCCATTTCCCAAAAAGTCATAGTCATTATTCCGCCTCTGAGTTGTTCTTTTTGCTTGCAGTTTTCAACAACAAAAACTTTTAAATGATTACAAACCTTTGTGGATATCTTATTTCCTGGTTTTCAAACAGATCTGTTTCTGATATCTACTGATCAGTTCTGCATACCAGCTCCAGAGTATGCAAGTTAGCTAAGCTGCCATTTGGCAAACCCAGATTCATATTTCATGCATATGCTTTATGACTGTGTGAACATGTTCTGTCTTCTGTTTTCTTTTGTGGGTGGTAAGATTTTTTTGGTTGGTTGGTTGGTGTTTTTGTGGGTGGCTTTTTGCGGGTGTTTTTTTGCCATCCAGAGTGATGGCTGTTGCATCTGCTACAGTTGCTTCCGGCCTCACTGAATGTGGCTGGCTTTTATTGCATTCAAGCCATTTGCAGAAAAAGAATGATGCTGAGTTTACAAGGGGAGTCTAAATGGGTTTGAACTGGAGTTTGTCCTTTGTATCCATAGTCAGAGTATAAACTACATAGCATACAGAGTAAATATCATGAGATAACTGTACACTGAACTTCTCTCTTATCTGTATATCTCTCACTGTCCTCTTTCCATTGCTGATCATGATGCAGAAGACAGAAAAGCATATCTTTCAGGCAACTCTCGATGACCTGGTTATCCTTCTGGTACCAGTACTGATGTTTCAGCCTAGGGGCTGAAATTACAGGAAACCTACGCTGTTTTATCTAACCTTGGAATTAGAAGTTACCTTAAGCCAAATCTACAGTTGCTATCTATATATGGAATGTGTGCAGCCCTAATTTGTTTTTAAAGGTTTGCTTTATTAACATATTAGTATATTTTTGAAAGGATTTTCATTCAAAATTGTATTTCGAATTAGCTGTCTCTGAATGCTTTGATCTATTGTGTTATAAATGGTTTATTTTAAGAAGTATATTTATTTCATGATTTCAGAAGATATGTATATCTTAACTGTTTACTCCTGTTTTTATAGATGGCTATACAACAGATGACATTGAATTTTACTGGCGTGGGGGTGATAATGCAGTCACAGGAGTGACAAAGATTGAACTGCCACAGTTCTCCATTGTAGACTACAAGCTTATCACCAAGAACGTTGTTTTCTCTACAGGTTTGTGGAGGGGAAGCTAAAAAGGGGAATTGACTGGGAAGACTTTCAGAAATGGGTTAATTATTAACATGCAGTTCAGGATCTGAGAAAAATATCATAGAAACAGAAATAAATTAGGGCAGCAACTGTGAATTTTGAAAAGAGCAGTTTTTATTACAGCTTTCATAGTGTAAGGCATCACCCATTAACATATGAAGAGGGTACAGTAGTCTGTCATGTTAGGCTCAGTCAAAGTAAGCTGTATTTTCTGTTTTCCTATGAAAACTAATTAAGCCTCTTATGCACTGCAATGCCCTAACCCCAACAAGAAGTGACCCAGCCTGTAGGAAATTTAGGAACATATATCTTAGTATTTCTAAGTGTTGCTTGTGCCAAGCTGTGGATGTATTAGACTGATTATTTGTCTTTACTGTAAACCTTTAAAATCTTTGTTTGACTGGATTTGTAGTTTAGCTTAGGCAAGCAAGCATCTGACTTTCTGAAGGCTGAAAAGATCCTTTGTGAGGAGGACTAGAAAATAAGATTGGATTTTATCAAAACAAAGCAAAATAACAAACCAAAAAAACCCCAACAAACCCAACAAAACTACAAAACAAAAAACCAGCAAAAACCATCAAAACAAGCAACAAGAACAAGTAGAACTTTTCAGTGACATGATAAATCATTCAAGGGAGACAAAATTTGGGTAGGGCTGTTATTATGTGATGTTCTCTACCTCCTTGACAAAGATGCTAGGTGTATTTAAAAAAAAAAAAAAAATCTTCAAAACTCACTTTGTAGGTATAGATAGAAACATCTTTGAAGGGAGTACAGGAGGATCCCAAATTCTTGAAAACCAAGCAGAAATGGGCCTTGGATAGTGATCTTTAGGTACTCATTTCAACAAGAGTTTCATACACCAAAATATTTCTGGTGTTCAGTGACAAAGGGCAAGTGTTGTGTTGCTTGGAGAGAAGGTTGGAATAAGGGTTACACTGAAGTAGGCATACTGCTGCTTGGCACTGAAAAACACTGGTATGCTTTGATGCTCCAAAAAGTATTTCGATTGTTGTTGAATATTATGGTTACCAGCAGAAACACATCTGGAGCATACTTGTACCCTTAGAATAAAAGATTATTTAATCCCAGTTCTTGCTAGAAATTCTGCAGCTGATTATCATGGATTTTCAACTTTCTGTGTACTCTTATGTTGCATGAAACAATCAAACCAAAATGACAGAAGAATGTTTTCAGGCTTTATACAAGTAAATTATGGCCATACCAAATATTCTCTTTTAGGTGCCTACCCAAGGCTGTCTCTGAGCTTTAAACTTAAGAGAAACATTGGTTACTTCATTCTGCAGACCTACATGCCTTCTATTCTGATCACTATCCTGTCCTGGGTTTCCTTCTGGATTAATTATGATGCTTCAGCTGCAAGAGTTGCTTTAGGTAGGCATTTTTACACATGTCATGCAGTGTGCATTAACTGAATGCTTTTTCTTGCTTCTGGCTTAGTGGATATTACATGATTTGAAAAATAAATCTTAGGTCTTTTTATGTCTGGCTTGTTAAGCTTTGTCTTATTTGAATCAGGATTTAAATTATCACAATTTAAATAAAAATTAAAGTGATTTCATGTCTGAATTAGCTAACTGTATAATCTTTGTAACCAGAATTAGCCTAATTGTCTCAACGTTTTTTGTTGGTTTACTGCTTGTTTTTTCTCCAAAGAGAATGCATTTAGTTTGCTTTTGCCCATGGCAGTCCAGAATACACATTCAGCACCGTGTTATGGGTTATAAATTGCTTTTCCTCTCAGGTATAAATTAAATAAAGTTTTACTAGGGTTGTATAGCTAAATTCTCCTCAAGTTCAGGGCTTTTTTCCCCTTACTGTTACCTTACATTCTAAAAGGAAACCATTTCCCTAATTAAACTCTAGAGTACTCGTATCTCACCATTAATCCTATGTGTGCTTGTTTATATCCTCGTCAGAGGATCTAAGCATGTTACAAAACTAAATGAGTACCTATTACCAAATTTTGTATAAATCAGACTGATTCCTGCCAGTACAGCTCTCATATAGGCAACATAAATAAATCACTGTAAAAGATAAAATTGAGAATTTGACATTTTAACTTTATAGAACACTGCCTGAGTTTTAGCAGTCCTGTGTAGACTTTTCCTATAGTCCTTTTCCTGTAGTCCTTTTCCTATAAGAATTCAGGATTGCAGATATTCTAAAAATGCTGGAGGAAAGCAAGATAACAGTGACTCTAGGCTGGTAATTCATAACTTAAAGCTTACAGTTTAGCTGATTAAAAACATACTCATAGAATCCAACTGCTGTTTGTTTGATTGAACACAATTATTTAGAGCTGTAATTTTCTTTGCTGTACAAAATATTAAAGACAAAGATAAGGAGCACAGAGGTTGGGGGTGGGCTTTTGTCTAGCAGGAAAAAAAAAGAATTGTAGACTTTTTCAGCTTAAGCATTTGAATATTATGAACTGTTGTGCTAGAAAGCTAAAATTAATTCAATCAATAGACGTGTCCATTTTTTTTTTTTTTTCCCAGGAATCACAACTGTGCTCACAATGACTACAATTAACACCCATCTTCGAGAGACTCTTCCCAAAATCCCATATGTGAAAGCCATTGACATGTATCTTATGGGATGTTTTGTCTTCGTTTTCATGGCTTTGCTGGAGTATGCTTTGGTCAACTACATCTTCTTTGGCAGGGGACCACAGCGCCAAAAGAAAGCTGCAGAAAAAGCTGCCAGTGCCAACAATGAGAAGCTGAGGATGGATGTCAATAAGGTAAACTGAAACAGGGATGTGTTTTTAGCATTGCCCTAGGAAGGCAGCCTTTCACTTCTGCCAGACAGAGCCTTAAAATATAATTTCTTGTAGAAAATGAATGGAGTGGGATTATTATCTTGTTTTAGCTCTGCTGAGCAGTGTACTTAGCCACCTCAGCAATGAATGCTGCCCTCTAGCCTGGAAAACAGAATTACTTTTTTTCTGAAGCATGAACTCAGTTAAGCTTTATTGTGAGATGTTTTTTTTTTTTTCAGTCGGGATGTACAGTTAAATATGTCTAATCTGTTTCCAGAGGAACAAATCCAAAATGATGGCTATAGCTGATATTCTAGTAAGAGCTGTATGGAACATTGGAAATAAAACTTAAATTTAACCTACTTCATAGATCTTTCAGTTGACCTGGATAAGAAATATTTGCTACAGAAGTGTTTAAAGCTTGAAAAGTCTGCATATTTTCAGTGTATAATGGCCCAGGATACTATTGACTAAATGAGAAACTGCTCAAAAATAAAACATCAATGTGTTGTGCACTTAATTTTAAATCTAAAAATGGTTCCCTGGGGATTGAGAATTGAGGCAGAAAATACATTTGCCAAGAAAAACACTTTTGGAAAAAGTATCCATTATGCTTAATGACAATGGAGCACTTATAAAGCACTTGTCATTTTTCACTGTGACCATCTTGGATGAATTGCACATAGTGGCAAATCTGGGCTGACTGCTTCTGTAGTTCGTTAGTATCATGGTGTGTTAAACACTTAGCAACATTGCAGAAACACCTTCTTTAGAAGTTACAGGGGTTTTTAAAGAGAAAGCAAGAGTGCCCAAGTGCCATGCATGATACTGACTTGTGCCTTTTTCCTGCAGGTAACATTTGATGTGGCTTGGTCTCCCACATGCATAGATAGAAGGTGCTACAACTATACTGGGATTGCAGATGCCTGTGACTTTTTATTTGTGATGTCATATGATGAACAGAGCCAGATCTGGACAGACTGTATTGCAAAAGCCAATGCTCCTTACCTGCAGACTTTGGTTGGTGAGGACAAAACACCTCCCTGGGAGTCAGGACATTTCCATTTGTTCACATGAATAGATGGCAAAGATTGCCTTTTTTTGGTTGCGTAAGGCTTTCAAGTGTGCTGAAATACGTGTTGTTCTAATGTGAAATAGTAGCTCAGACCCTTATGACACTACAGATAGACCTTTAGTAGTTGTGTGTTGTTACGTGTAATTGTCTAGATCTTAATTGTTAGGAACACATTTAGAAGGACAGATGGCAGCGCAAGCAATGGTGCCTGCCTGGGCTTGCAAAGAACTGGAAACATGTCTCTCATCCCTGTAAACTGCTACTATAGGTAGCTGGTTTTAAGTGTGAACAGCTAGAGCAGTAACTAAAATCTGAATAGAACAGGTCTAGGCATCTGCAGGTGGGAGGTACAGCAGAGCTTGCGCCTTAGCCTCTGTGTAGGATCATCCAAGTCCTGTCTTCACTCAGGCTTTAGATTAGTTTTAGGAATAAAAAACATGTGGAAATGCAATAGTGCATCTGAATTTGTATTTCCTTCAAAACTAGGATATGAAGAGTACATTACTATGGGCATTGATCCTAAAAAGCTTGTGATGGGTGTCCCCTGGTATGGCTATGACTATGTCTGCCAAAACCTATCTAAGGTAAGATGAAGATTATTCATTTGCAATCATACTGTTATTTTTTTGGAAAGAGATACCTAGAATTTGGTGATATGATTTTTGGATTAAGAAATAACTGTGGTCTGATGAATAAGAGTATAAAGGTGGGGCTCAGGACAAAGACTTTTGATGGGCTGATAACTGATAAGCAGTGTGGTACCAAACAAGGCATTTTATCTCTCTGTAGGCAACCTGAACCCCATGATACCCAAGCACCGTGTTTGACTAAGGAGCTGTAGACGTTATCTGTAGAAGAGATAATGTCCAAAGACACCACAATGTTTGTCTGCCTTCTCAACAGAGTCACTAAGCTTGCTGCTTAAAGACTAGGTGCAACAAACCATAGAGTGCTAAAACCGTATGCCTGTTAAAAGTATAGCAGTTTATGGATAAAGCATGCAGTCTCAAACATCATATGTGGGACAAATGTAACAGAGAATTAAAGGGGAAAAGATAAGACAACTGTGTATGCTGAGTGATGTCCATCCAATCTTCTGTTACTGCAGAGTAAACAAAATCTGTTTTAATTAAATCTGTCCATACGTACAGGTATTTTTGAAGATTTTGGATTTTTTTAGACCCGTTTGGGATTTCGTTTTGGGCTGTACTGCTATTTTGGAATTCAGTAAATCTATGTAAGGTGAAACTCATACCTTCTGCTTTTTTTTCAGGATCATGTTTGTTCCCTTTCCAAAGTACCTTTCCGTGGGGCTCCTTGCAGTGATGCTGTAGGGAGTCAGGTCCCATACAGAGCAATCATGAAGCAGGTGAACAGTTCCCTTTCAGGGATGCTATGGGATGAGGTACAGAAGTCTCCATTTTATGAATACAAGGTCAGAGTCTTTTTATAAGACACCATATTGTGGAGTAAACGTTCATGAACCGTAGTTCTTTGATTATGAAGTGTTCAGGGTTAGATTCTCCTGTTCGTTTTCTACATTTTTTGTATGTAGTAAAGGTTATCTGGATTTTCATCTCTTAAATTTCTGTTCTGAAATAGGGGTGCATTGACTGAAGACTACTGGAGTAATAAAAATCTTTATTACTGTGCAGTTTTCGCAAGAGATTCTATCATGTCAAAAAAGGCATTTTGGCACAAATGAATCCTATAGCTCCATCCTTCACTGCTACAGCTACTTTTATTAAGTTGATGACTTTAAAACAGATTCTGAGATGCTCTTCAGTTTTTCCAACCTAGTGGCTTGCATTTATGTTCTTGAATGATTGTGCTTACATGAACTACACAATGCATGCATTTCATCTTGTTTCTTTAGACATAATTTAAAGTTTCACGTGTAGATGATTAAAAGGTGTTGTAAGCAATGACCAAGTCAAAGCAACATTACTTTTACAAAATTCTATAACCTCCTCTAAAACTGTTTATTGCTGGGAAAAAAAGCACTGAATCTCTAACTAAATTCACGTGTTAGGTTAGTGCATCTGGGATTTTAGCTGGTTTCAAAATCGTATTAAAATACAAATTAGCTCAGTCTTTTCATGTAACTTCAGCGTCAACTGCTTTATAAGTTAGATTCTACAAGTAAAAAAATAGCCACATATTTGACTTTAAATTTTGAATTGTTGTGTGTAAAAAATCATTTGTAAATCAGGAAAGCATCATAATGGTAATCTACACAGCTTGTGTATCTCAGTTTTTAATCGTGCTTTTCACTGCATTCAACAGAAAATGCAGTCAAAACTCAATGAACTTTAATTTATTGTGTTTATATAGATAAGTAGATACTGACATGAGTGTTTAAATGTTTTCCTAGGATTCTCTTGGTCACTTCCACCAAGTATGGTATGATGACCCTCGCAGCATCTCTCTAAAAGCAGCATACGCAAAGAATCAAGGTTTAAGAGGCATTGGCATGTGGAATGGAAATAGTCTTGACTATTCCAGGGAAGCTGTACCAGAACAACAAACTGAAGCAATGTGGCAGGCCCTGACACCATAAGAACTGTTTGAAGCCTTTATTTAAAATGGTGACAATTGGCAATTTCTTATTATGGCTTATACTATCATAATTTCAACTTTATATAAATATACCATGATTAAAAAAAAATTGAGAACTAGCCCAGTTCATCTCGTTATTTTGTAAGCAAAGCCATATTTTCATGCTTCCAAAAGTTCCAGTGTTGCTTTAGCAGTGTGGTTTTTTAAAAGACTGCTCATCTTTTTCATTTTTCACGACTTGGTTGAAGCTTGAACCCAGTGTGTACCTGGTAACAAGTAAATCCAAGCAGTGGATTTATAGGGGCAATCTCCGAAAGATCCTTTGAGAAGGCTGCCTGGTGCAGCAAGTATTCATTCTGGGGTTCCATGGTGCAGCTTTCTGACTTCCCACCCCAACATGTATTTTACACAAGTAAATCACTCGCAGATCAGATTAAACTGAGAATACTGGAGACACAGACTGTTGATTACATGCAGCTTGGTGAAACTTGTGCTTGTACTTGGTTACTTTTCTAGAGATTAAAATATTATATGGACTGAAGTCCATATCAGGCTTATTGCTGGAAAAGAATGCTCAGTAAACTCCAGTTTCACCATGTTTATGTATCACTAAACTCCTTTCTTTCAAAAGCCAAAAATCTTGGATCTTACCATGAAGAAGGAGCATTAATAGGCAGAGGACTTCGATGATGTCTTCTTCCATTTCAAACTTCTTTACTTCCTGAAAACTAGAACTCAGAAGCCGATTTAATGAGCTGCTGATTTCCACACACTTTAAACTTCATTCAGTAGCCTGTTGTTACTTTTTTTTGTGTGGTATTGCCTCAGAGATGAGATGTATTTTCTTTCTAGTTCATATTTTTCTTAAAATAATTAACCTAGAGAAATAGGGTAACTTTTTAAAATATATGAAGTGGTAGAAAGATTGGTGTTTACAGGATTTTTTTCCTAAATAAAATGCTTTCTTCACTAAGATTGGTAAACAGCATTGGCTGTTTATGCTTTACTTGTTCCACAGCTTACAGCCCACACTGCTTTTCAGGACTCTTGCAACCAGATTAAAGGGCCCTGCTTAAGTTAACTCCATTAATTAAACATTTTATTTAATTAGATATGTGTCGTCAGTTGTGGGTTGGTTTGTTTTTTTTTTTTTTGGTTGGTTGGTTGGGTTCAGCTTTTTCCCCTTGGTAAATATTTACACCATAGAGTAGCAGCATTACCATAATGGCTACTGAGGAGAAGACTAGAAGACTTCATATGAGTGTCTGACTGTTTGATATTACTGATAATAGAAAGCAGACCATGAAGTCTACTGCTCTCATATAAGGAAAAGCAACCCCTTGGAAAATCAGAGGGCTCTCTACTAGAACTAGTTAGGAGAAACTGTTAAGTTTACTTGACATATAGACACTTCAGAATTTGTAATACTATTTATATTCATATGCTAACATACTGAGAGAGAGATCCTTTTGAAACTGAGAGGTCTCCTGGAGTGGATCATCTGACCTACAAATTCCTAACTGAAGGCCAAATGACTTTAGAAATTTAATACGTTCCCACTAAAATATTTGGTAAATCTTGAAGAAAACAAATTGGATAAAGGGTGGTTTGATGAAGACGTTTGAAATTAGTCCTTTTGAGAGTCGCATAATTTTCTTGGTTTATTACTGATTTCCGATTACTGTTTCACTTCCACTAATAAATACAGCCTTGTCAGCCTTTTATGTGACATTAATTCCTAGCATATTATTTGTTCTGCTTAAGATAATAACATCGGGTACTGCAAAGAGGCAAAGACGAGAGCTAGAAAAAGAGACTTGTTATCTAAGCACATGCATGAGGTTGAGTTTAAAGAAAGGCAGAATATGCAATACTGTAAATTGGACCAGGGTCATCATCATAGCTTGTACAAGACATAGCTTGTTGCCTCCATTAACTACATAAGATGGTTAATGTCCATGTAGCTTTCTTAATTAGAAAGGGAACAAAAATGGTTAGATATGAAATAAAGTAAGATCATCTGAGATTTTGTTCATACTTAATATGGCAATTGATAGATAAGCATACTTATAGTGACAAAAATGTACTTCAATAAATAGATAAATAAAGGATTTCTGATGCTGTAGTTGTACAGAAGATTTATTTTAATAAGTTTCTAAAAGTGTAATGTGCATGCGTGAAAATAACAGGAGGTTATAGATTATAGGTTTAGTTTCTTAGTAGGTATTTTGTTAATGAAAGAACATCAGCATACCAATGTGATGTTACACAATTCACTAATTGGCACTTTTAAAATCAGTTTGGTTTAGAAATGTTGCTAGGTTAAACTGTATATTTAAGTAGCTGACTAATGTTATATTAAAAGTGAGATGTAAAAAGTGAGCCGCAGTACCTCAGTACTCTAGTATACAAATTCCACAACATTTATATAGTTGGTGTCTTTTTACAAGATAATTTCAAGAACATGCAGGCAAATGTTCTGTAATTCTGATCTTCTATAAATATTACAGAGCTTCTGGAGACTTTATGGCTGTTAAAGGCATGTCATCCTCTTAAAATTCCTCATTTTCTGGACCGGTGAATTAAAGCTGAATGAATCTTCTTCTGTGTCAGTTCCGCTCTCAGCACTTGTAAATCAGATGCTGCCTGCTTTCTCATCTGCAGAAGAACCAGTAGTTTAAGGAATTGCAATTTTAAGGAAACTGTTGGAGTTGACTTGCATATGGGGGCTATGGAGGCTATGGTAGCTGTGGAGGCTATGGAGGCTTTGGTGGCTGCGGAGGATATGGTGGCTGGGGCCGAGGCCTCGTGTCCTTCGGTGCCTGCTGTGGCAGCTGCTAAGCCTCACCGGGTGCCAGCCACAGGTGACACAGAGCTCCAGGGAAGATCGTGGCACATCCCAACATGATGATGCCCATTGGAAGAACATCCCTTCAGCCCTGCTGGAGCCCAGAGCTTGGATGCCTCGTGCCTGCTTGTTGTCCAGATTTGTCTTCCTCCTGCTCTTCTTGAGCATCCTTTCAAGACTGGTTACCCCCTGATGACAAGGACCTGCACTGAACACCTGGTCCTATAGCATGGTTTATGCTCTTTCTTTCTCTGTTTACTACCTGGAGACATGGGCTGCCATTGGTTGGGGCCCTGCTCTTGCCGAACTCCTTACCTCCCTTAAACTGCAATAAAATCTGTGCTACACTGCAATGTCGACCCGTGTGTTTTCCTGATCCTTGCTTCTTTCCATATGCCCTAAGCCTCTGCGCATGTTAACCTGCACTGTTTGAAATTCTCATGTTGTCCCATTTGGTCGCTTTGCTCAGTTTGTTCTGACTGACGATGACCATCACAGGTGGTCTTCTAGAGCACTACCCAGTGAGCTCTCTCTGGTCTCCTAACAGCAATAAACACAACATATTGCCTATGCCTGTTTGGAAGATATGAAGGAGACACAGGTTTATGGAGGAAGATCTTCCAAATTGTCTGCAAAACTGGCATGCTTCCGTTGCCTCCTTTTGTTGCCTTGTTATTGGTCATATTAGAACATCCAGGCAAATGTAGAGAAAATCTGTGCATGTACAGTGCTCCTGCCACATGCTGGCCATGTCCCCGTTCCCAGCTAGTGATTGGAACCAGTAGGAAAGGATGTGATAGACACAGGCAAATCTTCCCAAGTGTCTCTTTAAGCCATGCTTTGTCCCTGGGTATCCAAGTCGCATGAAACATAAAGCTGTTTGAGAAGGAAGCTGTTCCCTTAAGACAAAGGATTCCTTTGACATCTGCTCTGCTGAAGATGGATGAGATGATCTACCAAGGTTATCTGGGACCTAGCATTGACTGGATGCTTTCTGCTTTATAGCTTTGACCATCTGCTATGTGTCTGCTGGGAGAGAACATATTCTTCTGTGAAACAGAATTACTGGTAGAACTAACTGTGTGTTTCAGTAGGGACATAATTTCCTAATGAGATTTGTCAAACCTGTATGTGCAGAGACATTGTTACAACACTTTAAACTGGTCCAATCTGAGTAAAAAGTAGTGAAACAAAAACTAAATATGGACTGTTAAATCTAGCGAGAAAAGCAATTTTTGCTGAGCTGGGAAGAGCTGACCTTACAAACAGGATCCAGAATGAAAAGCCAAAGTAAAACAAAGCTTCAGCCAAATATCGAGGCTGCTAAAATTCAACTAGAGAAAGTTTCAGTGATCTACAACTGAAAGGAAAATGAATCCAAGTCTGAAAGGAAGAAAAAAAAGAAACCATGGAACCCTGGGGAGAAAATAAGCAGGAAAACAGTATGGTGAACCTAACAGAGAATGGGTTCAAGAACAAACTTGCTGTTGCAGACACAGACACTGGTTCAAACCCTGGAGCACCTCCAGCTGCACCCACTGCAAAGCAAAGCCCAAAGCACTGCTTGTTTTCCCATCAGCTCAAGGAACAGCTAAAGGGCTTGGGTTTCACAGAGATGAGCACTGCACGGATCACACTGGGAACAACCTTGCCAAAAAGCATGTGAAATAGCCTGAACTAATTGGAAGCATAATTAGTCACATCTCTGCAGACCTCTCCTTTGGCCTCTTGTGTACTTCAAGATGAGTATTTCACTCTGACGTGTCCCTTTGAACCCAATGAGACTATGCACAGCTGCTGGCTCAGAGGTGTGAAAGTCTTTTGGAAAAGCTGTCGTGTTGTTGGGGTTTTTTTAATTACAAGCACTGACAATATTTTGACCAGCTGTAAAGCTGCTGAGCTGCTATGTTGCTGCAAACACATTTCTCTATTACTTCTAAGCAGACACTTAGGCACCGCATGGTTATGCACACACAGGACTTAAGAGTGGGCTGCCCCATGCAAGACGCAGACCTCAGGACACTGGAATGTGTACAAAAACTATTACTTCTGTGAGTGTGAGATCCAGTCCTGCCACAGGTTAGAGCTAATTATGAGAAAGAAGCTTGCAAATTATTTAAATGGCAGAAAAATATGTTTATAATTAATAATCATTATTAGTTTTTTTCCTGGTGCTGCAATAAAGTGCAATAAACAGAAAGGAATGACCTGTACACTGAACGTTTACTACTACTGTACCAAGCAGTGCTGCGACAAACCCACTGATGTGGTTCTTCAGTACTGGTTCTCAGTGACCCATCTGTGGAGAGGTGTGGTGCAGAGCTGACCAAGGCACAAAGGAAAAAGACAGAAAAATACTTACAAAATGAGTTACAAAGAATTATTCAAGACTTACAACTTCTGAATCTCAGGCTACTCACTTTATCCAAAAGACAACCAAGTTCAAAATCTATACCGAAGAGGTGTTTCTGAGGACAGAGAGCTTTAAAATTCAAAGTTAAATGCATGAAAAGGCACAAGGGGCTACAAACTAAACAAAACCAGACTAGAAATAGGCACTTACTTTTACTAGGCAGGGGTATGCACCATGCAAAACACTTAAAAAGAACACTGTGCGTTTGTATTGCTTTGTATCTTTTTATCAACCCTCTTTAAATTTCTGGCCAAAAAGAATCATAGCCTTGATTCAGCAACTTGGGAGAATTTTGGTAATTTGCAAGAAGTGCTTTGAGACTTGCAAGAAAGCTCTCCAGCCTCAGCACCATCACACTGAACTTTGTACCTACAGAACACGCCACTGCAGGAGCTGAAGTCCACACTGAGTGCCTTGAGAGCTCAGTGAGACTGTGAGAATTGCCATCAGTGACACAAACAGGGCCTGGGTGCTGAGCTGAACTGGTGCAGAGGAGGATGAGGGTTCCTGTTGTGCTGCAGAAGTGCTGCAACTCCGGCAGCCATCAGGTTTTCAAAGCCTCCTTAAATAAGTCTAACCCCATGCTGATACTGACTTGCTTCACCTGGATCTTCAGTTTCTAAGCTTTAATAGGACTTCTCCATAGAAACCTCCTCTTTGGCATAAGACCTGGCCTTTTGAAGGATACTCTGTGTGTACACTCAAATGTTCACTTCATCTAAATTATTATGGGATGTGTTCTTCACATGAGAAGCCAGGATGATATAATGAGAGATCTAATCTATTACAATGACATTTTCATCAGCATTAAATGTCTTCAATATAAATTACTACATGATCTGATGGAAAATATTTTGGGGGCTGCACTTATGGCAGTTACAATTTGTTCCTGAAGAAAACTCTGGCATGGACTTAATTTGTCAATGTCCAATTTATCTTCTCAGATGTGCTGTTTTGTGAATATTAATAAAAATAATTTAACAGAAATCTTTTCCTCTTCTTGACGTTTACTGTAGCCAACTTGAACTAAGAAGGGAGCACGTTGCTAAAACCTCCAACCGCAAAATCATAGAATCACAGAATTATTTGGATTGGAAGGGACCTTAAAGCTCATCCAGTTCCAACCCCCTGCCACAGGCAGGGACACCTTCCACTAGAGCAGGTTGCT
>JAVHNF010056382.1:1646-11968 GCA_034783455.1 Micropsitta finschii
GTGATTTGTGTTATACCTTAGTTACTGGGCTGTTCTTATCTCAACCCATGGGAGTTACATTCTTTCGATTCTCCTCCCCCTCCCTTCGGGAGCTGGGGGGGTGGGGGAAGAAAGGGGAGGAGTGCGTGAGAGGGCTGTGTGGCTGACTTACAACCTAGGCTTAAAACACAACAAATGTATATCTGCAATTAACTCTGCATTTAATATTACAGACAAATCCACTATTTCTCAATAAATCCATCAAAGTATACTACTTCACTAGTCTAGTTTTAATGATGCTCTAGCAGATATATACATTGGTTTGGACCTGGTGCAGTGCTGCTTTTCTTGAGTTCAGCAAGTGTGTGATGGGAGAATCTAACTCTGAAAGTACATAGGAGGGCACAACAGTAGATTTTGGAGAGTTTTTTATGCATATTCAATTTCTGATGTTCAGCTGGCTCTCTTTATATCAAAATGATAATAAATTTTCTTTCTTTAAAATATTCTTCATGGGAAAAAAAAAAAAAATGCACTTTACACATCATATGCCCAGAAGAAAATGATCTCATTAGATCTCATTGCCAAAGTCATGTCAGCACCTCTTGGTATATTTAGTGGTGATCTTAAAGAGTGTCCTACACTTGTGTGTTTTGTGTTGCAAAGTACAAATTATGTTTGTGAGTCATTGGATAATGTTCTTCTTTTCTGCACATAAACTGGTATTTAAGTGTGCTCAGAAGGGTTCATTGGATTCCTTCTGATTCTTGCAATTTGAAAAATTTCTCAATATAAAATAAATTGCTTGTCTACTTTTACGAAAACCCAGTGACTTTTCCTTTAATAACCATTAAGTTGTTTGTGGAACAGAATAACTTTATGTATTAGCTTGAGCTGATTCAATACTTATACATCTTTTTTAAAGCCCTAAACAGTTGCGACAAGAAGCTGACAGCAAGTGTCTCTTTAAACTTCCCAGTTTCTTATTGAAAGCTGGATAACAAAGATAAGAAAAAGGTCATCTTGTCAAGGGTATAGTATAAGGAGTAGCACCTGGAAAAGCAAAATTCTACTTTAAATAGCATTCCAATAATATAAATATATACTAAAGATGAAAAATGCAAAATTTTATTTCATATGTATCTGTTAAAAACTTTACTGCTTCACACTAATGAACAATAATGTTTTACAGACTTGGTTATAGGAAACTCTAATAGGTTTATAAAATACACTATATTTATAACTGGAAGTAGTCACATATCACAAATGCTCCTTAGTTCTTAAAGAATTTCCTCTTGCAGATATTTCCCTGATACAAAGTTACTGATCTTCCCAATAACTGCAGCCTCACTGCCTTTGTAATGTCCACTTTACTACAGCTTCTACTTTACTGCCATATACCACTGATAATCTTTTGATTTCTGAAAGAAATTATGGCTCCTTTAAGACCATTAAAGTATAAAACCATTGGGTTTTACAGTCCTGACTGAGCCCACTAATTTTTCAAATTCTAGTATTATGGTATTTTCTATAATAAAAAAACACTGTTGAGATTATTACTGAAGCTTACACCTTATGCAATGTTTCTACCTCTGTTTGCTAAAGACAGCGAATGGAATCCATGCCCTATAACTTCTCTAACCCAGCCTCCTCATAGCCTTTTTGACATCTTGGATTCCTCACACCGAAGAAATGATCTAGTCTGCCTGTAATTACTACCATACCTTCCTAAACAATCAGTGTTAAAACTGCCTCTCTCAATATGCAAGGGGAAAAACAGGACTCTTCTTCCTCAATACCAGAAAGACATGGACCTGATGGAGCGGGTCCAGAGGAGGACTACAAAAATGATCAGAGGGATGGAGCACCTCTCCTTTGAGGAAAGGCTGAGAGAGTTGGGATTGTTCAGCCTAGAGATTAGCAGGTTCTCAGCAGACTTTATTAAGGCCTCTCAATACTCAAAGAGGGCTTATAAAATGGAGAAACAGTTTTAATAGGGCCTGTAGTGATGGGACAAGAGGCAACCATTTTAAACTAAAAAAGGGAGATTCAGGATGGATTTGAGGAAGAAATTTTTTACAGTGAAGGTGGTGAAACACAGAAACAGGTTACCCAGAGAGGTGGCAGATGCTCTATCACTGGACACATTCAAGGTCAGGTTGGATGGGGCTATGGGCAAATTGATTTATATGATGTCCCTGCTTATTTCACGGGGTTTCAACCTTTAAAGGTTCTTTCCAACTCAAAGCATTCCATGATTCCTCTAAGAACATTGGCACCAAGAAGAAATGCTATGCAGCACACATATATTAAATTTCTCCAGCTCTGATGGACATATAATGAGTGGGACCTGAATTTGCAGAGTACACCTCAGAAGAGTGATCCATGTAAGGAGAAAGCTCAGCTTCAGGTTCTGATGAGTCCAGGGGGTTCATGGTCTACCTAAATAGGAACACAATACATCCTTTTTCTTGAAATTAAGCCACCATGCAACCAGAAATTCAAGAGCAGTGATACCAAAAGCACAGTAGGTAGATCCAAAGTTAGACACTGAGATGGGAAGAGCAAAATCTGTAGTTCTGTATCCTGCCCACATGGAACACTTTACTACTTTTCCCTTCCGGAGGAGTGTCTAGGTTACCCAAGCACTCAGATTCCCTCTTGTCTGTTCTTTTCATCACCTGATCAATCAGCTTCTGTAGCTGTAAAAGCAAGAGTATGCTCCCATAGGATGGCTAGGGTTCTATATGTATAGTCCCCCTTCAGCTCAGTGGTTTCTTAGTTCATGGACAAATACTATCCTCACTATATTATTGCACAAAAGGTGGCCATCTTCAAAATCAGTTTAGTTGTAGCCCTGACCAGAGACAATATTTTAGTCTTTCCTGTGGGCTTAGGCAAAGCTTAGTCAATAACTCTCTGAAAGCTGAGTCTATAGACCAAATAGGAAAGTGCCTGCTGGGAATAGTCTTGGGAAGAAAGCAAACTGGATGGCTCTCTGAATCTTAGGTGAGGTTTAGGCATCTGTTGTCTAGGGCAGGTGCACTGCCTTCTATGCAATGAGTTCATATCTATTTCATACTCAAATTTAGTCTAATAGAAGTTACAGAATGATAAAACTTGAGCGAAAACTGGCATAACCTATTAGATTACCTAAGAATACATGAAGAAAAGCAAGGGCACTGACTGTACTTTTGTCTCCTGTCTGCTGCAGTTTCAATATGTGTTGTTGTTGCCAGGAAAAACTGAAACTCAAGTACAGAGCCAGGCATGCAGGTAATGTCTCTGAAGTAAAGCTAAGGACTACAGGCTGCAAATATTAAGCAATATTATACAGTAGCCAGTTCACCTGGAAACATGAGAAATAGCTGATGAAATACTATAGTTTCTGTATGTATTTCTTCTCTTTTACTTTCAAAGTGAGAAATGTCCTACTTTAAAGACGAGAAACAAATTTTGATCTAAACCCAAAATAAATACTAAGAAAATATATAGAACTAGAAAAAGCAGGCTGTCATAAAATGGCATGTGCAAATCAGGCACACAGTAAGGCCCAGTCAATCAAACAGATTAAAATGTCAGTCTATGTGCCTTTAGCTAGTGTGATAGCATAATTATTTCCATGCTTTGGTATGTTCAGTTTTCAAACAATTCTGGAAAATTCTCATAGTCATGGATTTGCTAACCAAAGGGAAAGCTCCCATAAGCAAGCCTTGTTCAAAGACAGTTCAAGAGGCACATACATATACATTTTGGTTTGCATTCACTGCATTTTGTACCTTTATGAAATAGGATATTGGAAAAATTGTATTTATAAATTTTAATGAGCATAGGACATGTACAGTCTCATCATTCATAACATTTACAGACATATCTAAACACTTCTGCTTTAAAACAATCAGAGTATTTATTTTGATACTTTCAATTTGCAACTAGGCATAATACAGTAATTTAACAATTTCTATTCACAGTGTGCCAATAGCGCTGAAACACCTACATTTAGCCAGTCAGCCAAAATTCCTGCTAATTGTTCCAATTGAGCATGAAATTTGTTGGCAATTTTGTGCAACACAAATCATATATTTCTATCCAAACAACTTCTGTAGTCATCTGATTACGTGGTACAAATGCCAAATACATTTTGTGAAGTGGAAAGATACATTTTTATCAAAAAACCTGCTCAAAAATCAGGTTTTCAGAACTACTTGTGAATTCACACATCCTACAGCCCATAAGCTCATAAGCAGAGACTTGACTCTCATTAGCATGAAATATTAGGGCATCAACCTGCATACAGATAAGTCTCCTATACATCATGTTTACAATGTCTGTTTGCCATGAAAGTAAACTAACTCAACAGAAATAAGCAAGCAAAAATAGGGATTAAAAATGTGTTTTCTGTAAATTTAGAGACTGGAAACACTCCAGAACCAAACTAGAATTTTTAAAAACTCCAAGTTAAGGACTCTGTCAAAACATCAACAAGTTTTAAGGTGTTAGTATATATTTCAGCAATAAACACACACACACAACTTTGGTCTGTATGAAAAAACAATGTGGCTTGATCAGGGCAGCATCTCTCTGATTATTTTTAGACTTCACATATGCTGAAAGAGAAAACTGTTACTTAGATATCTTAAAATATTGTTAACTTGATTCTGTGCAAGGAATTGAACATCTATACACTTTACATTGAATAGAGTTAGTATACATACACACAAAAAAAACATAGCTGTGACCAGTATGCATGAGCAACTAGCTTAGGTATTTGTTCTAAATCACATGCTCAGAACATTCACACAGTGCTAGACATAAATTTAAAGAGCAGCAACAAAATTCTTATGCAAATGTAAAGATATTTAATTGGGCTACACTATTGTATATGACCACTGAATTAAATGATGTGATATCGAAAAATCTTATTTCCTGAAAAAAGGTTCATTATATAAGGAAGAAGATATTGCAAACCAAATACTGCTGCTTTCAGGTAAACACTTTTCTCTAACAGAAGAACTACCAAATGCTAATTTTGCATTTGATAGAACATCCCTCACACATCATCACCAAAGGGTACCGAAGGTGAATAAATCCTTTGCAAAGAATTAAAATAAGATTTGAAGGTGGGATTCAAAAAACGTGACTCAATAGTTTAGGAGAAAGTCTTCCAGTTGAATAGGACTGAGGTTGTGGGCAGAGAGGAATACAGTGAGCCATCAAGGTTGAAGTGTAGCACAAGATAATGGTATTCTTGAGGCAGTGGACAGCAAATTTAGCATGATCTTTTGAGTAATACAGAAAACCAGAAAATGTTATCCAATATAGATTCTTATCTTCAGAGTCAGGTGTTATCATCTGACTATATTTCTCTGAAATCTAGCAGTATAGGCTGCATGGATTTTGAAAGGCTATAAACATGGTAATGCACTGGTTAAGACAAAACATAATTACATCATGAACACAGACTTCAAGGAGAATATTGAAACTATTTCAGAATGGATTGGAGATCATGTTAGGCAGACTTACAGTCATGGAGAGACTAGGGGTCAGGATGACTTAACAGTTTCTGATCTTACAAGAAAACTGGGGACATAAATCAATGAAGATAACAGCAAAAGCGAAGAGAAGGGTCAGAAATATTCAGTAACAGAAAAATAATAGTCCAATGAAGATAATTAAATTGTTCAAACAAGAAAAATGGAATATTTTCAGATAGCATGCAAAAGGAAGAGCTAGGCAGTAATCAAAACAATAACAAAGACAGAGCTGAAAGTAGAGAAGCTAATGCAGCTATGATTCATAGTACCTGGGAAATGTTTGTCCAACCTGCTCTAAAAAGCTTACAATAGAAGAAATTCCATCACCTCCCCAGGCAATTGCTTCCAGTGATTCAGCTTTATTATGAGAAGCTTTTCCTGATATCCAGCCTAAACCTTCTCTACTACAATTTGAGTCCATTACACCCTTGCTTCCTATAGTGCACACAGAGAAAAGACTGTTGCCCTTCTGATTGCTACTAACTTTTTGCACGTTTAAGGTTATTATTTTGACTCCTTTCAATAGTCTACTCCTATACTACTCTACTATTTCCTTGACTTTTCCTTGTACTTATATTATCTAAATCTGACTGCTCACATTGTTCTCAACTAAATTCTCTCTTCTCCTGGTCTCCTTGAGCTCCACTGCCACAGTAATTAGTTAAGCCCCTTCCACTGCCAAGCAGAGTTTACCTTACAGACATAACACATGGACAATATGGACAATCCAAATCTGGAATAAGCATGAGGTTAAAAAAGAAACAAGAAAAAAATCCCAAAAGCTTTGTTAGGAAAAAAAAATATAAATTAGTTAAGCAAACTACAATTAGACTTAGGGATGAGAGTTCTAAAACTAGTGACTCAGCAAATGCACATCCAAAAGCTTTGGAGGGGAAGGTTACAAAAAACCACCAATGAAACTTGCAATTCTGAATGACATCAAAAAGAATAGGGTAGGTGTGTAAACTGCTTCCTTTAATCCAGCTACAGCTTTTGCAAATCCCTGGAATCGTTCAGAACAACCTGAAAATTTTTGATCATGGCTCAACCTGTTCACAATCTGTGTCTTGCATTTGGCATCATACCTTCCTCAGCACTAAGCATGATAAAGACGGATTAAACAGTGAAACTATCCTTCCCCCTCCAGGGGAATGTCTGGTTTTCCCACATGATAGTGTGGGATAATGTTTACTTATCCCACCATAACAATAAATACTAATCAGATTTGATCATATTTTAAACAGAATTTATAAGAAATAATTAATATACTAGTATCTTCCTTGAAGTTCCCAAAGTTCAGCTCCCCAAAAAGCTTGCAAGAGCAATGCATGCAACTATATAAATTATATATCATGACTTTTGAGTAAAGAAGTGCAAGTATAATGGCCTTTGATAGCTCCTGTTGCTAAATATGTATTGCCTTTTGGTCACTGGAAACAAGATGACAGTTCTAGGGACAAATTCATCATGAGCTTAAATAAATCGTTACTTTCTCACAAGGAGACTGAAGATATCCTCTGACACTAAGACTGAAATTAGGAACTGAGAATATCAAGGGGCAGTCTGATGACTTGTAACACAGTTGGGAAGAGTTTGTTCCTTGATATTAGACATTATGTCATCAAAATAATGCAGGTGTAATGTTGATGAAGCATATGACTTTAATTGTGCACAACGATTACGTTCCATTTCTTTGTAAATCAAGCTAAAAAGTTCTGACATATTATTGGCAGGAGAAACCAGCAACAAAGCTGATTAGTATAAATTTCAACTACCTAAACCTCACAACCCCCTGCTATCGGTTTTTCATGTGTTTTAATAAGTCACTCTGATTTCCAATAGCTGTTTCTGGCATAATGATAGCTACTGGTGTTGGTGTTGGTGCATACCTTTCAAATCTTTTACTTAAATAAATGAGAAATAACAGCTTATATTTGCTTCATACTTATCAGAGATGCCTGAAATTCGAAACTTAATTAATGTACCATAAATATTGCTTAATGCTTGCTAGAGAAACAAAGATAGATTTTAGTTGAAATTCAAAATTCTTGAGATCATCTCACCTTGTCAGAAGTAGAGAACAATCTAATAGCTGTGACAACTCTACAAGAAACTCAGGAACTTGATGGAGAAATGACTGAAAGATTTACTGATTTTTTTTTTTCTGCACAAATAATTGTTAAAGAACATCAATTTGCAAAAAAATAGACAACCAATACTGTAAAGATATCAAATGGATGATCATCATACTAGCAAATCTGCACTTGGTTCTTATGCAGGCAATAGCACATCCGTCTTTACTCCAGCAGATGTAGCATAGTAGATGCTACTGTCCAGAGACATAGCATAACCATACATTAGCGTTTACAGTAGTGCCCAACTTATCTCTCAGGCCTAAAGATAAAATCTGTTCCTGTTTCGAAAGAAATCCATGGGCTTTGAATGGGCTGAAAAATACCCAGGACTTAGGCAAAGCAGAACAGAAAAAAAACCAACACATTTATATTTGTTTTCACCTAACCTACGGATTAACTAAAATGACTGTCAGCAGCACAGAAGTGACTCTTTGAAACTATTTGTGACTATTTGGGAAATACTGAGCAGCAAAAAGCAACCAGGTCTGGAAATTACTTAGACGTCTAGAAAAAAAGGCAAAAAAGGAATAAAAAACCTTTTAATACTAAGGGCACTGAGTGTCAAGAAGCATTGTATCTATTGATCTATGATGCTATCTCATTTTTTTCTTATTCTGGCATTGAAAAAATTAAGATGGTATCAAAAAATATCACAATATTCTCAAACTCTCTGGACAGAGTGCTTTTGGTGTTCTCTTGCTCTGCTCCTAACAGCCTGTGCTATGTGAAACTGCTAAGAAGGGGACTTTAGGAATTCTTTCCCTTCTTTTACCTCCCCCTGGGACACCAGCCACTTCAATGTAGCCTCCCCTGATTGTTTCTTTCTTGGGATCCATAGGTTCACTGTGTGCTCTTGTCCCTCCTAAAAGGGAGGGAAGAAGAGTGAGAGGTGGCCTGCCTCCATCCTCACCTTCTCTTGTAAGAGCTCATACAGATTTCACTACTTTGAAAGCAGAAAAAGATGCAAATTAATGTTTGCATTGGTATAATCAGTATAATAGGATAATTGTGCACAAGATTAGTATCATGAATATCATGCCACAGCAGAAGTAGGTATTACTTCACAGATTTAGAATTAGGATACTATGATGCTATCAATATCATTAGGAAGATAGTGATTTATACCAAAAGGGAAGGAGAGCAAGGTTAAAACTAAGTTTGATTTCTTCTGTCTTAAGTTTAAGCTGACAATAAGATATATAATAGTTAATGTAAGGCCAACATGACAGAACTGATGACAAGATGAGACTTGTTAATGTCATGTTGTGATTCAGTTACACAGAAAGGTAGCCTGAGGAGGTAAAAGGCTGATGAATAATTTGGTTTAATTGGGAAGAGCAATGGCTATTATCAGTGACTGAAAACCCACTCAGACAGCAGGAAGCAGGAGTAATATGATGCAGCTTAAAGTTTTTTGAAGGAGTTAATATCAAGGTACTGTCATTTTGTTGGCAAAACTTTAAGAAAGATAGAGTGGCTGGTAAAGACTCCAAAGCAGAAAGAGAGCCCGAAATAACAGATTCAACTCTCTCCTGTAATGCTTTCAGGATTTTATTTTAAACTGTTGCAAATTGCTGCTGACTGAAAACAGACCCAAATATATCAGTTGTATTGTAAGTATCTAAACTAGGCCATCACTTTAAGTACACTATTCACACTCTTATTTTCTTAGATATGCTTTCCAAACACTGGACAAAATGTGCCTTACTACTGCACACTAAAACTCTACAGCAAAACAGTTGCTTTAGATATTTACAAATAAAAGCAAATAATAAACCACAAGCTAATCAAATGGCATATTGGAATTACCATGTAGATAGTCATATGAATACTGATATGTACCAGACCATCAGTATTAATTTAGGACACCAGCTGTACAAAACCATTTAAGCCAGATGACATTAATGAACAGCAGTCTTACTATGCAGTTGAATGGGAATCTTGTAGTAATATCTGGAAGAGTTCGAGGACATGTGCCTAAAGGACCCATGGATCAGTACACTGCCACTGGAAGTGCTGGAGTTATTACAGTCTCAATAAAAGTATACTGACAATGTCCAAAGTATAAATGAGTAACACAATGTCAATAAAAGTGTGAGGTGAGGGAATGCAGGCCTCCAACATTAAAATTGTAACTCCTGGTATATCAGTAGAAGATCTTCACAATGCCAGTGGGAACATTTTGATGAGAGTTACTGTATATTCCTCATTTTTACCAAAAAATGTCTAACTTTAAAAGATCCCAGTGGGCATCAGGTATCACAGGATTATTAAAACAGTTTCATGATTCTAACTTAATACAACAAAATGAAGTTACAGCTACTTCATACTACCCTGTTGTTTAATAATTGCATCATGGAAATGCATGTTTGATCCAAATTCCCTACAGTCCGAAAGAGAGCTGAGAATGAAGAACAGAATAGCTACTACAACTTTTAGTGTCCTTTGGCAAGCTGAACATAGACTGGAAATAGAAGATTAATATAGCTCTTTCTTAAAGATTACACATCAAAGCATAATCAATACTTTAATCACATTCATTTAGAATCATAGAATAGCCAGGGTTGAAAAGGACCTTAAGATCATCTAGTTTCAACCCCCCCTGCCAAGGGCAGGGACACCTCACACTAAACCATTCCACCCAAAGCCTCATCCAGCCTGGCCTTGAACACTG
>JAVHNF010056384.1:0-17559 GCA_034783455.1 Micropsitta finschii
AGGATGTTGGAGCTGGATGAGCTTTAAGATCCCTTCCAGCTCAAACCATTCTGTGATTCAGCGATTCTATGAAAAATCTCAGGTAATGATCCATCTGTTGGAAGACAACAACAAATTAGACTTTCTTCTCTTAATAATACTGTAGCAGATCATGAAATACAGACGAAGCATCTTGAAATACAAGTTGCACTGCATTAAATACATGGTTTAGGTGGTTATCTTTGAAGCAGGGATCTGCTATGCCCACGGAGAACTGAGCAATCATGAGCTCTGTTCATCTTCACAAGCCCTGTGGATTTTGGGACGAATTGTCTCTGAGCTAGCAGAAGTCTGACGAAAGCATTTGGAAGAAAACTGCCTCTCATTTATTAATGCAACAATGATGGCTTAAATAAAAGAACAACCATGTCAGCTGCTGAGTGCTTGCAACCTCTATTTTAAATCAAAGAGGAAGGAAAAACCCTATAGACAAACTCTGTGACAAGCAGGAATCTGTAAAGTCAAGGATGAGAAGGGAGTAAAAAGAGGGATGTTCGGATTGCAGGCAGGAACATGCCAGTGTTACGGATGAGGATAAGTGGTAGTGTGGTTTTAACAGCACACTAACGAAGAACCAGTGCAGTCATTCCAGCACCTTTAGGCTTCTGTTGTTTACACTGTTCTCTATTTTATATGACTATTTAAGACCAATCAGGCTTTTTGATTCTGCACCAGTAGTCACTGATGTAAAAGTCCAGTATCCTTATGGAGCATACCCTGCTAGGCCTGCTGATTAGTAAAGGGTCTTAGGAGAAACATGAGGGATGGTCATCAAAAATGTCAACCCCCCCAGATTAACAAGGTAAAGAATTCTGTTCTGGAACTGGGAAATATTCCAAAGCTATGCAAAGTAAAAACGTGTCATTCTAAGTGATTCCAAGGCGGAAAACACATCTTAATCTTACAGGAAAAAGACATAAAAGAACTGCTTTAGACAGCTTTGAAGAGTTCTCTTGTCACACTACTTCTACAGTTTCTGACCTTCCGGACTCCAGTTTTGCCTGAGGAGAAACTCGAGTTGCAGATGAAAGGCTCTGCAAGCCCCAGACCCCTTTTCCACTCCAGGGACCGGACCTCTGGGAGCTTGAGCTGGAGCTAGGCTCTAGAATCCTGAAGCCTACCCTACCTGTGGTCCGAAACCCTGCCCATCCTGGGGGATGCACACACGCATCAGCTTGGAGCCTGCCGCTCGGGAGAGAAGCTCAGAGAGCTGATATGGCATGAAAGAACCACTGGAGCTGTTCTCTGTGACCCCAGGGCCTCAGTGCACTGGACTAGCTCCCATTAGGCTTTCACCTTGCTCCTTTTCTTTTACTTTGCACCTATGAATCTTTGCCTAGGGGATTAGGTATCTAGGAGGGCTGCTGAAGCATCCTCTATGGGGAAGTTAGGAGAAAAAACCACCCCAGTTCCAGATCCTTGTTGGGCTTTGGGCTGTTCAGATCAGGTCCATGTGCAGAAGCATGGGAAGCATGGGAAGCTTTAAAATAAATAAGCTAGGTACCCAGGGTGTTCCAATAATCCCAGAATTAGGGGACCACATAGGGGGTTTGAATTGTAATTTTGGCTTTATGTGCCTAATCTCTGCTTAAATTCAGGTGCCTTCGGAGAACTTAAATCTGACTCTAATTTGAAATGCAAGGCTACAAACTCTTCCTCAGCCACCAGCTGAGAAGCAAGAGCTCTTGGAAGTTGCCTGGGGAAAGGTAAATCTTATCTATCACACCGGGCTACAGTGGATGCCAAACAGAATGAGTCAGCTTCAAAAGATTTTCCCAAGTCACCTCAGAAAAAGCGATTATATAGGATTTAGGAACCAGCTGCTGTAATTTAATGACAACTCACCACTTCCTCTGCTTGCTAGATTGCTTAGCACTGGCTTGGATGCTCTGATAGATCAGCTTTAATAACAAGCTGCGTGATTGAGGTGGTATTTTATTCTGTGAAGATAGCTCACCTTTCTGATATGGGAAAGAAGGAAAATAATGCTTGCATAACAGAAGGTATAAATATGGTATATTCCAGAAATATCTTTAAGCTGCTGTTCTCGTAGCTGTTTCAAATTCATCTGGATTTCTTCCCCTAAACCCTGTGACAAGACAAGAACCAAAGTGCCCTGAGTGTAGTTAACTCATCAGCGAATCTCTTTAAGGTGAAAATAAATCAGGAAGGTATCACTTCCAAACTGTTCCGTCTGCTCACATCATCATGTTTAGCATGAGTCCACTGCATTTGTGTCATTGGAAAAACCCGTCATTTAGCCTAAACTGATGCTGCTAAACTCAAGTGACTGACCGTGTGTAGGTACAGTAGTACAGGTAAATGAGTACACTCGCACAGTTGGGTGTCTGGCTTCGTCTGGGTGGAAGCCTGACAGAGCAGGAGAAACAAACAGGCCAGGATAACATCTGGTCCATCTGACCAGTCTGAAGTCTCAGCTCCAACCTTTACTGCCATGGCAACTGGACAAAAGTGTGGTTCGTCAAGAGGCAGAGCAGCAATATAAGTAATGAATCAACATCTGAAGGGCTTAATGGAAATTATTAGGAAAAAAATCATGATTACGAGGAAAAAAGGAAAAACTTGTTCTGTTCCTGACCGATACTATGTTGGAAGGTAAACATCCTGAATCCCACTGGGCCGGTCTTACAATCACTGAAAAATACTTTTTCATCAACACCTTCTTCTTTCAAACTCAGTGGAGTTGACACAGTTCAAAATATAGACGTGAAATGGGAGGTCTACCATGAAACACACTGTGGAAGAATGACCTGGTGCATTTTCATACATGTTTGTCTTTCATTAATTCAATGTCAGAATATTAAATCTGGTAAGTATTTCACGTACTGACATGAAATTAATGATTATACCTTAACAGTAATAAAGACACAGTGTGAACATAAGCGTCTGTTGATATTGGGTTAAAGAATTCTGGGGCTCTTCTTTAAGCACTTTCACCTGTGGGCAGAACAAGTCAGAACACAGCAAGTTCCACTCTTCATCAGAACCAAAAATACAAGTATGTTATCACACAAGTGTGCCTCATGGGAACGGCTCTCTTAAATTCAAAGTGAGTATGTGAGAACAGTTTTAAATTCTATCACATTACTGTAAATGAATCTGTATTATTCTCTGAATAGCTGCTACATGAGCAGAGTCACACTCAAAGCAGGAGGAAGAGTAAAAATATTCCTCTATTTGCCAGAAAACCTTTGCCGCATGTCACGTCAGAAATAATCTTCTCTGTTTTACGTGTTAAAACCAACTTTTCTGGGACCATCTTATTCTTAAGCAAGTAATTTTGGATGCAAAGATCTCACAGTATGGAATATGTGCATCATTACTGTTTGGGGCATTAGGAACACTGTGTCAGTAGTGCTGGTACAATGAAAGAGAAATCATGATTCATTACTAGCTTCATAAGGTGTGGGATTTACCAGTGGATTCAAGTCAGTGTTTTGCCTTTCTCCTGGAAAGCTGTCAGTGAAAGGAAACCTGCTCATAATTACTAACCAAAACTCTAGCCAGGAGGTGGTTTCTAAACGAGCTTCTGTGAGACAGCAGTGCTAAGAATGGAGATTTCAACTGTAGTTTTTTTCCCTTGAAGAACAGCTGTGGAAAGCCTGCCTTCTTTTGCTCTGTTTTAGATGCATCTTCTACTTTTGCCTTCCGCATCCTCACAAAGAAAGGACCTCTTTTACTTTTCAGTGCTCACAACTTCCCCCATTCCTCCATAATTTGGCATCTTCTAAAATTCTTCATCCTCCTGTCCAAGGTAGCCCTCAAATTTGCCTGTGTTGCCGCTCATCTCTCCAGCTCTACGTCCTCTCTCTGAGCTACCCTAGAGAGATTTGTGACTGGAGATGCTGGGAGGAGACTCCTACGTACCGTGGCTACCACTGCAAACTCTTTAATCACTTATAAGAGAAATCTTGACTAAGTTGCAAATGTTAAAGTTCCACACGAAACTCACCCTTCTATTTTATCTCAGTCTATTTGCCCTATGTCATGTCCAATTTTATGCTTCAGAAGAAATAACAAAGTTCATTGCAAAAGCTACACCAAACAAAACCTGCGAAACAGCCCTACAAACAGCAGAGCGCGCAATTCACTACCTGTTAAGATAACTGTGTATCAACAAAAGGGGAGCAAAGAAGTCAGTATCAGGTTCTGGCTGCAGGATCACAAAGGAATTGCTACATGCAACCAAGACTGAAAACTCTTTTATGTTTTAAAAAATAATCCTGTAATTTTACTTCTCAGACATAACAAAGTCCTGGCCTGCAGTGATTGCTGACGGTCTCACACATTTCCAAAGGGAAAGGATATTAACTGCAGCAGCGTATCAATCTCAAAACACAGTCCATTTCTGCCAGTCCATCTTGTCTCTGCCATTTCTGTCGAGATAACTTCATTTTCACTTTGCGTGAGGACTCCCCAAAGGGAGTTTTATTCTTTACTCTTTTTCCTGTGCTAACCTCCTCTCCTCCAACATGGTTTGAGCAATTTGGCTGTCATCAGGCATTCACTTTCCGTGAGTGTCTTCTGATCCGTATGAAATGCATGACACAACATAGTGTTATCTGAGCATTTTAACTTTTTATTAAGTTCAGAGCTGCCTTATCCCTCCTGTCAGAACTACTTCCATTCTCCAGGCTGTTTATTTAGGACAGAAGCTGGTCGCAGAAAAAAGTGCGTAGTGCCATTAAATCCCAGTGGATTTAAAATCCTTCTGACCTTTATGCCCATTGCTGCTTGACAGCATCGATCAGTAAGATCTCACTGCTCTTCTAGGTTTTTCTGTTATCCACAAGCACTTTGTATCAGAGTGTCTTACACAAAAACAGAAGGCAGGGTTCAGTTTGTTATTCTCTATCCAGACCTGGAAGTAGCTGGAATGAATGGGAGGACTGTGAAGTTCTTTCCTGTAATGATGGGCTCTATTACTGTCTCTCATCTGCTCCTGACTCACCATTTTTAATTTGTACATCCTCCTTGGAACCCTTGCTTTTCCAACAGAACGCCTATTGGGAATGGCTGGTCAAGGAAAAAGGGAAGAATGAAAATTAGTGACAAGTTAATCTTTGCATTCATTAATTTTGTTGTTACAAAAGACAAACAGTTGCATTTAAGCTGTTTTTAGCTGTAATCCTAGCACTTCGATTGGCTCATTATGCTTGTAAGACCACATGAAGAATACTGCATTAAATTCATTACCAGGAAAGTATAGAAAAATTGGAGGAATGCTAACAAAAAACAGTCAGTGCACAACAGTGATTTATTTATGAAGGAAGATTAATAGCTAAACTCAGGAGCCCAGCTTAAGGGAAGTAATTGGAAAGGCTCTCAAAGGACCCCCTGGAAACAGGCTCAAACCTCAGACTGTGAAAGTTTTTACTCATTTTTATTAGTCCTTGTTCAATAAAATCTCCAGTTGAAAACTAAACAGGGAGAAACTGGCTACAAATATTTTACAGACCTAAACATTAAGTAAGGCTTTATATAGCTAAGGTAAGCAGTGGTCTTTGGTGGCAAACAGCTGGAAAGTAGAACTGTACACAGGTAAATGACTTCTCTTGGAAAGGTTTAGTGGCTACCTCTGAACCAGAAGAGAAAACAGTCAGGATCTGGTCTTCGGTCCTGAAGTTGAACTACAAGAAGGCAGAAAAACGCTCTCAGGGCCCAGGCATCCTCTGGGATGGTGCTTGTTGGCACAGGCAAAAACATGCCAGCATTCCCACAGCTGCATACGGTGTAGACAACAGTACGCCTCTGCTTCAGCCCAGTTCTGGCCCAGGTTAGCTTGCGAGTATAGATGTAAAGTGGGTGCAGAATCACATCTCGCAGTCACACGCTGCTGGCAGTAAGGTGACCTGCATAGGAAAAGTGAGAAACTAAACATGGAGCACAGAACATACTGCAGTCTGAGGGAAACGCACCCCCCGTTTACTCTTCCCTGTCAGCAGACAAATAGTCTTAAAAAGCGAAGATGAACAAATACAGATCAGTATTTAAGACATATTTACCCATATCCTTTTGTTTGACAGTCTCAAAAGACAGAGGATTTTCATTTTGTTTTCTGAGATCCATTTCTCATCGAGTTTATTAACTAGATCTTTCGCTATTTGGTTCACCAGGAATGTGGAAATTACACCATTACAGAACAACACCGCTCCGTAAGTGATAAACATAAATGAACGGTTTCGGATTCTCTTGCAAAGATGCAGACTTCTGTGATTCACAAACGATTTCTTCTCCAAACCATTAATTATGACAAGGATACTGGAGAGAAAAACAACCCGCAAACCAAAATATTATCACATGCTCATTAGTTACCTACTTTCATTACAAATAGCACTGGGGGATTTCAGGAATTTCATAGGAAAGCTGGCCTTTGATTTTCTTGGGTTTGGGGTTTTGTTTTGGTTGTTTTCCTTAGCCTTTTCATTAATGGAACACACAGGGATAATGTAGGGGGGGTTTGGTGGGTTTTGGTTTTTGTTGTGTTGTGGGGTTGTTACTTTTGTGATAAGCTAACAAGCTACAGACTGTCTTTGAAACAGCACTGCAAAGTATTATCCACTGCAAAACATTGTTAAGGGAGGTTTTATCTGTTCCTGGAGAATTAGATAATAGTTTTGATTTCTCTCCTGAGAAATACAAAACTGTAAGCGTGACATGGAGCCAGGTGAATGAATGTAATATATTCAAGAGGAAATTCTTGTATCCATGCATTTAATTATTAAAACAGTTATACCTTTTTTAAAGCCTGGAGCAGCAGCCATTCTATCCAGACTTTCTGTGTGTGTTGGGGTTGCTTCTTCCTCCCTCAGACACAGAAAAGAAACTTGTAGCACCGCTTCTTTAATGCTTTGCAGCAGTGTTGTTAAGTTAAAGTGACTGATCTTACAGGTGAAGTCATCGTTCTATAAAGGGAAATACATGCCAGATGGTGCAAAGTTTTTGTGGTCTTGGTAAGAAAGAAGAATGAGACCTCTCTTTCTGCTATCAGGCTTTTTGGGAAGTCAGCTTTGCAACGCCAGAGAAAGTGTTTCTGAATCTGCTTTTAAAAATTAATCTATCGTGCCTTTGAACAGCAAACAAATGGCCATAAAGAACCGACTATAAGGAAGGTAGGTAAGGGCTTGTCAGAACATATTTAGTATTCATTTTCATGACAACCTTGACGCTAGACACTTACTGATCTTAAAAGTAAGCCTAACATTCCTACAGTAACAAGTTTCCAGGATTTTCAGCAAAAGAAGAAAACTCACAGCAGTGTACCCAGCATGCTCACCACAAAAATAACAGGCTGATTAACAGCTCCTAGGAATACCGGTCCTACTTAATATTCATAGGCCCTTGAATCAAGTTCTTCTCTCTTGGGTCTGATCGAGAGAGAACACTATTGTCTGTCAAACGCACTGTACTTAGCAATTTGATGCAGCACGAGCTGATGTGGCTGTGACATAGTGGCAAAGCCCTTTTAGATAGCTTAAGGAAATTCAGGATGGCTGCATTAATGCCAAGGAACAAGATAAGTGGCCTTACACAACACACTGCATTAGGTTCTTAAAATGTTACTAGCCTGGGCACGTGAAGAGTATAAATGTACACAATAAGGATTTGATTATGTCCAATAATAGTTGAGCATTTGCTATTTTACAAAGCAATTCTGGCTTCTATGTTAAATACTATGTGCCCCGAGGGAACACTGAAACAGTTTGTGTCTTATGTTTCTTACAGGCGAAAGGATGAGGGAATGCTGAGACACTACACAAAGCTAGGAAACACAAACCAGTAGCCAAGGCACAAAACCCCATCATTGCTGAACTGTCTTTTAAAGGGATTTCATTGTAGAGGGCTACACAGAGGACGATATGGGCTATATAGAGGACTATAAGCTTTATGACATTATCAAACATGTTTGTTTCTCCTCTGCATTTTAGAAACTGGTCTTTTGAAGTATGATTCTTTTATATCTATTTCAAACCATTTGCTCTGCACATTGCATCAAGGCTTTATTTTATTTTTCATAATGAAAAGGTTGTGTTGGTTTTGAGATTCTTCTGAAGCCTTTAACAGGGAGCAGTCCTGTGTCAGAACTTTGAATTAAACACAAAGAACTTGTCTTCCTAAAGCTCTGAAAATGCCAAGCATGTTTCCTAAGCAGACTTCAACATTACTGCTAATGCTGTGATTTCTACCAGCAGAATTCCAAGTCAACTCACTCTGTCCTGAACAGGGAGATCAATCCTACAAGTCTCAAGTTTTCAGAAAGCCCCTTTTCTAGACAATAACTAAGTATGCTGAAATACGATGTTCTTGCAACAACTCTCACCTTTTTCTTTTCATACATACATCTCAAGCTCTGCTAGTCCGATACTTAATAAAGCCTGTGAGACGCATCTCTCTCATTCATGGTATGCCTGACATCTTCTAAAATTCACTGTCATGCTGGTAAGTAGCTGACAGGTCCTAGGCCTCACGTCGTTTTCCAAGAAGCTCATTCCCAGCAGCAAGGATACCTGACTGTCATTCAGGTCCAGCACTTGAATTTAGCATCATGAAAGGCACCTAGGCTGGGTTGTGTTGTCCATAATTTCCCCTCCTCAAAAGTACTGCTGTGGAAATGATCCCTCTATGGCACCCTGAAAGATCATGGGGAAAAAACCCAAAACACTTCCATCTCAAGATGAAAGAAAGTTAAAACTCTCTGCTATTCCTGCCTCCTGCTGCGCTAGATACATCACCTAATTTCATGCTCTGAGGGCTTCCAGTTGATGGTCTCTTTAAAGGGGATGGCTGGCATGGGGTAACATTACGAAATATAGCAAGTCTTACTTTAATTCTGGAGGCTGGCATTAATATAACCCTTCACTGTATAAATGCTACCAGCAAGAATGTTCTGAAAATTGTTTTCAGAGTAGAATTTCAAATACCCATTTAAAGGATGGAGATTTATACATGCACAATTTTTATTAAGTGAAAACTTGCCATTGTGTGTCAAGACACAAGCCTGTAAGAGACAGAGCAAATGATCCCTCCTTGTTCATTGTAATTATTTGCCTTTTAGGGCTTCGGATTTTTTTCCACTGAAGGCAGCAATATTAAGTTCAAATTTATAAACAGATTTTTCCCAATGGACAGAAAAGTAGTAACTTCTTTAGTGTCCGGTCAGATTATACTCTAAGATTTATGAATTATCATGGAAGTTATATCATGGTGCATTAGAAGGTAAAATCATAAGGTTGTCAAAGTGTGTTTTCTTTTTACTGTACATCCTTGGGTTTTGGGGTGGAATTTAAAGCGAGACAGATGGAAAAAAAGCTAGTCCCCAAAGGTAATCTAAGATCTGAAGGTGTTTTTCAAACTATGATTTAAAACCTTTATGGCAGAGTAATTTTTGACTGAATCTCCTGGTCTTGTGCTCATCTGTTTGTTTATTTTTAATGCTTAACAATGTTTCCTTGCACATATTTGTTGTAAATTTCTAAATCTATATAACTGCTCATTTTCCTATTTTTCGCTCATGACTTTCCTGGATGGAATGCTTCTTGTATTAGAGTTAACAATTTTACCATTGACTTCATAAAATCGAAGATTTACTTTAGCTTCTACTCTCTGACTGCACAGGCAGCAGCACTGAATAAGGGGAGGACACAGAACGAAGCAGACACGAACCTTAAACTTAGCTATATTGTGGAGATAAGCAAATCCTTTAATCACCAGTTTTCAAAAGGATCTTCTCATTCTCAGTGCTTGACCACCTAGCTCCAGAAAACCGATGTTACTTCACCTAAGCTGCAAACAGCCATGGTTTTGAAAATCAAGACTTACCTATTTAAAGCTGGGCACGCTGGAAGCCATTCATAATCAGGATGCATCTAACCTTAAGTATCTGCTCCTCAGTCTTCATAAAGTAATATGCTTCCTTAGTTGAATGATAAAGAGGAATAGAAATGTAAGACACCGTGCAGGAATTCAGCATGTACAGAGTAGGGACTGTAGAAACACAAGGAAATTCCAGACTCAGGCTTGCTGAATCTGGTATTAAATTTGTATTTTCAGAACAGATGGGGGGTACTCAGACATCAGCTTCACTCACACAAATACACAGTTGAATGTGAAATGATGTTTCCTAAGAAAAAAGGATCTTAAACCACTGATTCAAATCTATCCCTGCATAACACTGTGAAGCACTTCAGTAAGCTAATGCTTTATATTCTGTAAATTAACATGAATGTCTCTGTCCCCTTGCCTGTCTCCTTTTTATAGGCCATGTGTTTTCAGCCTGCCACGTTGAAGAGTTATTTCATTATCTGTGAGTTAAGCTGGAGAAAGAATACCATTATTTAAAGTTAACTCACAAGAACTGAAAGCAACTACATCAAGACTGCATCTCCATGAGACTTGCAGCTGGTTTTGAAAATCATGAAAGTTGTATTTACACGTCTCTCTCTGTTTACTGATACTAACACAGTAATGCAGGTATTCCCAGAGAAGGGGAAGGGGCAGAGAACCATAGTAGGACAGAGGAGAGTCCGTGCTCCTAAGTGTGACTGAGCCAAAGGCTCTCAGTTTTGTGACAAGGTAGTGAAGAGAAGGCAGAGTGCCTCCTGGATCATGAATGGGAGGGAGTCATGAAAAAGTGGAAAACAGGATTGGGTCCCTTTTAGCTGAGACGAAAAGGAAATGTAGTATTTTGATCTACTTTATATCACTTTTTCTAAGCGTATGTACAAACCACATTCACTACCCTTTTGAAGGGTTTGCCCATTCACTACCCTTTTGAAGGGTTTGCCCATTCACTACCCTTTCGAAGGGTTTGCCCATGCTGCTGGCAGCTTTTCGGACGCTGGGCAACCTGTCTGCTGCTGTGTCTAGACCGGTACATCATATTTAGCTTCATATTGGGCGTTTTTACACTGCAGTTTGGTCTGGAGTGCAAAACTACCCATTTATGTAATTTCAGATGGTAGAATCCGCTATCCTTTCGCACTGGCACCTACAGCTTTTGTCTTTGCTCTAAGATGTTACGTGACCTTGAGAGGCAGCTGGGTGAAATACAACACGATAGACTGGAAACCTGCTTTTATGATTTGAGGTTTTTGCGATTGGGTCATGCAAAGACACAGAATTATCACCAATCTATTAACGAATGCGCTATTCCTGCCGTAAGGTGCCCATGCAGGAGCACAAACGACGGCAGGGCCAGGGCTCCCCCATGCGCACACCCAGCTCCTGTTCCTCCCACCCCCGGGAGCTCACACCGCAGTTCCTGATCCTCTGCTCCCCTGCCCCTCCAGGCACCGGTTTTTTGTTCCTTCACAGCTCCCCATCCGCCGGGCCCCAACCGCACCTCCCGAGCCGGCGCGGCCTCCTCAGCCTACCGGGTACCGCCGGGACAGGAGCACGACCGCGGACGAGGCCTGCAGCCGGTCCGAGCCCGGCTGGCCCCCGCTGCCACAAGGCCGTTTCCAGCCATCCCTCTCGCCGTCTCCTTTCTCTCCGGGCGCTGCGCGGCCGAAGGGATCCCCTCGTCAGCGCGGCGCGGCAGCGGCATGGCGGTGTCCGGGCAGCGGCCTGGGCCGGTGGTCGAGTTGTGGGGGGTGTTGCTACCCCCGCGGCGGGAGGCGGTGGAGGACTCGGAGGAAGAGACCGACGAGGAGGCCGAGGAGGAGCCGCACTTACTGGAGGCTGCGCTCCTGGACGCTTCCGGGCCGGAGGTGGCAGCCGCGCTGCCCCCTCGTCGAGCCGGTGATGGGCGGTGGGAGAGCAGCGTGTTCGGGGGGGGCCTCCCCCGGAGGCGGGCCTGGGCCCGGTGCGGGGAGCGGGCTGAGGGGAGGCGGGCGGCTCGGCGGGTCCTGTGGGAATGGCGCCGCTGCGGCCTTCCTGCTCCGTGCTGTGCGGGGCAGACCCCTCGGTGCGGGCGGGAGGAGGGCACTGCTGAGGTACGAGGGGTTAAAAGTTAATCACGTCGGAGCTGGCGCCTTCCCCCGTTACCGGGAATTACGAGTAAAGGGAAAACGATGCGGAGCGAGTGGTATATCTTAGGTCGTAGAAGGGTAGTGGCGTTTGCACTGATGTACGGCCACGGCATTGGAGCGGTAAAGAAAACATTCGGGTTAAGTTCACACACAAACAAAAGGGGTTTTTTTTTATCTTTTATGACACTCGAGGGTGTTGGTACTGAACGTCAATGAGTCCCCGCGATCCACTGGAAAAGCGGGGGACCTCGGAGCAATTTCTGCGTTAACAGGAATATTTTACCCAAAAATTCATTACAAAATTCAGTGAGGTAACAAGGGGAGAGCAAATGGGCAAGTTGTTACAGAGCTAAGAGTGGCGGCATTCTGGTGGTGTGAGGAAGAGCCCTGCGAAACGCGGGAGTGCGCTTTGGAATGGTTGTAAGCATTTACTTCCGTGTCCGTGGATCGAGGAATGGTGTGTTTATTGCCGTGAGGGAAAGAGGATGGAAGCAGGAGGCAAACGAGGTCGTATGAAGTGTTAACAACTTGTATTGATTGCATATAGTGTTCGTGGTTTCAGTTGCAGAAAGCACTCGGTGTACAAACGTATGTGAGGAGAATGCCGTGATGGGGTATTTTATGGCAAAACTGCCTAAAACCAAATTGCAGCCTTGGCCTGGCATAAAAGGTGTGACATTAAACCAGATGCCGGGGTGTTTAATTGGCCGAACGTTCGTACACGTTTGTAATTCTGTAGTTCAGACTCCTGGAGATGCAGTTCTGGTGCTTGTTTCTGAGGTTGGCTTTGCTTTCGTTTTTAAAGCCCGCTGGAAAGGCCGACATCAGGAAGTTTATGGAACTCCCTGCTTTACTTTTACTGTGCAACTTGTACAAAAGACAACAATAAGCTTTGAACAAGCAGAACTCTCTTAATCGAGTTTTTAATCTGTATGACTATTAATTTACAATGGTTTTATTTTTCTTTTTGGCAATTCAGTTATTATACAAGAAGACAACACTAAAAAGGAGTATGAAGTAGTTGGACGTTTTCCGTTAGCTGGCCCTTGGTGGAGAGTTAATGTTAAAGCTAAAAAACTGGGGTCAAAGTACTTTGTGCAAGGATATCCAGCGTACTTCCTGCAGACTGATATAGAAGAAAACAACCGACAAGTCTTTTCGCTCTTTCTTAAGGAATGTGCCATTCCAGAGTGTTTTAGAGAAAAGTTCTTTACTTGGCTTCCTGCGGAGGCTGTGCTGAGTTTTGGAAATCTGGAAAACACCCTGAAAGAGTTCCAAGTTTCACACTTACAGACGGGGGTTAAACAAAGAGACACGAAGAATTACGACGTCTTCTACTATGTTTCAAAGTCATGTAGGTACATCCTGTGCTATTTTAATGGGTTTGTAAGTTAACGAATGAGCTCTCTCTTAGGTACTGTGTTCAGGCTAACTTGTCTTCATATGAAGTGTATCTTCAAATGGTTTTGAATGTGCAAAGGTTCTTTCTTTGTTTTCCGAGAGATAAATTTCTAAAAGTCTCACTTTCGTCTGAAATTTGTTTCACTTCTGAAATTTGTCTTTTAATGCAAAATATAGAGCACATCAGTTTCGTTATCCCCCTTTTGCAGATCCCAAGGCTGATACAAATGAGTGAAAGTGATAGCATAAGTTTGGGATCATTGAGAAAGCCAGCGGAGAGCACTGTTTTCCCAAGTTTCTCTGCTCATATGATACTACAGATTTAGAAGCCTCTTATTTTGGATTTTAAGCTTCTGTGCATCTGTCTAAAACTTAGGTAAGCGGCAGGCGTGGTGAGGTCTGAACTGGCAAAATTCAGTATACAGTTTAAACCGAGTGTATAATGCATATTTTCCAAATGAGTACATTTAGGTGCAGTTTTTGTCATCTGTTTCCATTATTTTTTTCCCAAGGCAGTTCAAGGAAAACAGTCTTTCGGATTACAAAGAATAAGAAAGTGAAAGAAATTTGGGATGTTTGTAGTGGAGGCAGAAGGATAAAAGCCAGAGTCTTTTTAAATTGTTGTTACAAATATCTTCATGTATTGCTGAAAGCTGTCTCGGTTTATGGTGTGTGCAGTTGCAGGAAAGGCAGCATTGGTAGCTCTGACTTTTCCTATGATACTGGAGTTCCTGCCGATTCTTCTGCCACGCCATTTTTGCTGTCTGTTGGATATGGTGTGTTGGCAAAGAAAGACTGAGGAAAACAGTGGCACAGATAGCAAGGAAGAGGATTTTCCAGATCAGATGCTAAAAAAATTGGATGAGATCTTAAAGAATGAGCTATGGAAACTTGGATTCAGCAGGGTAAGTAGTGTTAAGCTGGGTAAAAAATGTGGGATTTGTTACATTAGAGCATTCGTTAGATTGAATGGTGTTTCAGTTAACGTTCAGTTTATCAACTGGGCATTTGTAGGAGGTAAGTCTAGTTCGTTTGGAAATAGATAATGTACTGGGCTCAGTTCCAGGAAAGGTTTGGTGTTCATGGGTTTTTTTCCTTCCAGTTGGTCTACAACAAATTAATCTGGGAAGATTTTAAAAGTGGTTTTGTTACAACCATTTCTTTAGTCTTTTCTGCAGAGAGGAGAAAGTTAAACACTTGAGGTAATTGTCCCAAAAGTAAGAAAGCTGATTGAAACCCCTCAGTTGTCCAGTTGTATACCAGGAAATGAGATTTTCTATTCTTAATGCATAGAACAGTATATGCTTTCATAGTAAGGCAGATAACTTGCATCTGGTCTATTGGTTCTCCTTTCTTTATAAGTTTTCTTGCAGTTGCTGCTTGCCTTCCTGTTTTTCTTCGCTGTACTTGCTGTGGAGCTTTACTGCTGCACCTCACCTTAGCACTCCTGTACCTCAGATGGCAGCTATGACTTAATAGTTCAGACGTGATTAGTTAATCCCTCTGCTTCGGCTGCCCAATGCTTTTACTGACAGATGTTCTGACTTGTCTTTAAGAGCTCCAATTGCAGAGTTTCATCATTCTAGTGGATGTATTCACATCTGTTCCTTTTAAAAGCTTTTTCCTGGTGTCCGCTTTGACTGTTCCTTAATGCAGTAGACCTGTTGCTCTTGTTTCTTGTCCCAGAGACCTGCATTCTCACTGCAGGGGTTTTTTATTGCTTGAAGACTCTCTTTAGCTTTTTCTCTTGAGGCTCAGCAAGTCCAGTTAGTTTTTCTTTCCCGCAGTAGTTCATCTTTTTTGCTCATCCCAGTCTTTGACTGTTTTGCAGTAGTCTCTGTAAGGGTTATGTATTTGTTGAAGTAACACAATTAAGAATTGGGTACAGTATTCTGGCTAATGCCTTTCCTCTGTTTCTACAGGTTTTGTGCCTTTACTTGAAACTGCGATAGTTAGGTGTGCATAATTTCTCCCTAATACCCAGTTTATCTGCCAGGTGTTTGACTTTAAAAGTTTTTGGCTTATACAGAAGGGTGACTGAGAGGAATTATCATTCCATCTTACTTTTAAGTATTTTGGTTTCATGTAGCTTGAAAAGCATTATAACTTCCTGCATTATGAAACAATACATAATTCTGAGATTACAGTTTGTATTTACTAGGAGGAATGTTACTCAGTAAAAGGTTAACATCTTCTGAAATAAATATATATTTCCTTTTATTCCTTCTGGGGAGAAGATCATCTATAGAGAATTGAAACTTTCCTACTGTGAGGCAACGTGGGCTGCATTTTGTCAGTGTGAACATCTCCTCTGGAAGATCCCTGAGTTGCAGAAGAATGCGTTAATTCTATACGATCAGCTCAAGAAACGGTGTAGAGAAATGGGACACACTTATCAAGATCAAGATGAATTAGCTCATTTTGTATCTAAAGATATGTCCATCGAGCATGTTTGGCAATCTCTTGAATTTTTGAAAGATCAGAGCATAGTGATTAAGGAGAAAAAACTAGTGTTTTTGCCTTATCTTTATAAATCTGAAAAAGACATTGCGATGTATATAGGTGACCTTATGTCAAACCCCTCATGGAAACTGGATGTTGATGTGAAAAAGGTACTTGATGTTTCTGAGATGTCAAGAGAAATGGTAGATACCAAAGTGAATGTTACCCAGGAATGTGAAATGGAACATATGGAAGAAAATAGTCCAGACAATCACAATTGTGAAAATCACTTTGCTGAAAAGGAAGTGGGGTCTACATCTGGTACCCAGAGTAAAGCAGAGTTAGACTTAGATCAGGTGATTGCTTTGGAGAAGATTTGTTCTAATCCCATCACAATCATAAGTGGAAAAGGAGGCTGTGGAAAGAGTACAATAGTTAGCTACCTTTTTCGTCACTTAAAGCAGATGGAAAAAGAAGTGGAAGCTGCTTCTAAGGCCTTTGAAGAAGACCTGGATGCGTCTGAGGAATGGAATGCCTTTGATCTTAACGGGGAGTCAGAGAATATGTACACACACAAAAATCTGCATGTACTATTTACTGCACCTACAGGGAGGGCTGCAGGCCTTCTGAGTCAAAAAACGAATATTCCTGCCTATACACTGCATCAGGTAAGGGCATTCTTTTGGTTTGGTTTTAAATTGTGTTCTGAAGGGCCTTTTGACAATGTCCTTGTTTTGAAGAAAAAAAAAACACCCAAACCCCAAAACAAACCCTTGTGATTGAACTTTTCATATGAAATCCTTAACTAATGCTTAGGTACAGCTCGTCAGCGTTACGTTTTGGGAGAGTCGTAGATCAGTCATTTGAAATAAATTGCTTGCTGTAACTTTGGTTTTCGATCGTTGGGTTTTTTTCCTACTTACACATATCTCATTTGTGCCTTTCGAAGGCATCTGGTCTTTCTAGCTTCTCAGCAGTTGCTTTGGGTTTTGTTTTTCCAAGGAGGAAATTAAGCCTGAAAGATTAAGTCTGAGTATTGACAGTTTTAAGTTCAGAATTTCATCTGGTAGCTCTAAATACAACATTAGAAGATACCACACTCTGGCTGCCTTTATAAGACAGTTGTTGACAGTTGGTTCGTGTCCAAACTTGATTTATTTCTATTTGTTTCTAGATAATCTATAGTTTTAGATCGTGGAGGCAGAGTGAACAGTTACAGCAATGGAAATTTTCTGCTGTGACAGTTCTGATTGTGGACGAAGGGAGTTTGGTGTCTGTGCGCATTCTGAGTTTGGTTTTAAAACTCTTATGCGAGCATGCTCAGCTTGCCAAACTTATTATCCTAGGTAAGTGAAACAGCAACTTTAGCATTATACAATATTTAATAATGCACAATATACAGTGCAAGTATCGGAGCTGTCACTGGTTTCACTGAGCCTCTTAAAGACCCCAGAATGTTACATGGTTTTGCAGTTGGATATTTCTGCTTATTCTTAAGGTCAGATGAGAGAGTTTTCCGTCTCAACTGTCAATATGGAAATACCAGTATCTCCCTTCCCTGTTTAGCACTGTTTTGTCTGCTTCCAAAAGTATTATCCAGGCCAGGCCAGATGGGGTTTCGAGCAACCTGGTCTACTGGGAGGTATCCCTAGCCATGGCAGGGGGGGTTGGAACTGGATGATCTTTA
>JAVHNF010056386.1:0-19344 GCA_034783455.1 Micropsitta finschii
TCTTTGGCAGACAGACCATTTAAATATTCAGCAATGCATATGTTAAATACTGTAACATCTTCTATTTTGACAACAAATTTTTGATTGCCATAGATTCTCATCTATCAGTGATTAAATTAAAATGGTAATTATCTATGTTTTCTCAATAGTCTGACAGCTCAGTGTCAGGGACTGATGCTCTTCATTAATGTGATTTGGCTTAATAAAACAAAAGTAAAATCTATTCAACACCACCTCAATATGACATAATTACTATCCTTCAAGAGGTCCTGGATAAACCTCACAATGAGTAGGGAAATCCAGATGAAAGCTACTCCCAAGTATGTTCACATCTGTGTGCTTTCATTAGCCTGGCTGTTTCAAAGGATGCACAACCACATGTACTCATGGAAAAGACAGCTAGTAGGATTTTCATACAAACATACAGGTGGCATTTAGAGAAATTCTGCCAAAGCAGAAAACCCTGTGAATAATTTAAGGACCTATGACTAAAGTGTTTAAAATGTAAAAGAAACACTACATTCCTGATAAGTAACTACACTGCAGAATGCACAAATGGAGATGATAATTATAATTCACATGAATGTGGCAGAGTTTTTATAAAGGAGATCCTATTCCTCAAGGGCTGAATACTCTGTAATTATTCCAATACATTTTGCCCAGTAGTTTTTGTTTTAAAATTGGCTGGATCTTTTATAGCAACCTGTCAGTAAGCGAATCCTGTATTGGTTGGACTACTATTGATCTGATGAAGGGTGGTGAAGACTTTGTGGACTAAAAATAGACTATTACACCAAAGAGATCCAACAAAGTGATGTGACTGTCCTGACACCAGGATAGTAGTACTTTGGTTGTTACAGCCAAACTATTTATTTCAGTCTTATAAGAGATCAGAAGCAAGATTAAAAAAATGGAACAAAACCATCTACATCCTTTTCAAAGTTATCAGCATTGCACATAATAAAAAATGACCTCAGAATTATTTCTGGCAAAAATATCTTCTCCAAGTCTTCTGACTTGACTGAGAAGGGACACATTTTATTTCAACACTTACTGGTAAAAGAAAACAGTGAAAAATCCTTACATGCTCAAAAAGATAAATCTCTATTGAAGTTTTTTTGAATCACAATAGGGAAAATTAAATAGGGAAAATTAAAATCTGCAGGTCTTGGTCATAAAAAAAAAGATTTCTATTCCTACAGACATGCCACAAAATCCGAAACTCAAGGAAATTATGATTGTATTTTACTGCACAGTCACACGTGCTATCACAGTATACAGATCTTACTCCATCAATGTCAGCTATTTACTACATTTTCTCCTGTTCTGCTTGCACAGAACCACAGTAGAGGCAGATGTTAGGAATGTCTGTATTCACACAACAAATAATTAATTTTAAATATGGCCATGGGAATTTATGGTAATAAAAACATAAGTATAAAACCTGTCATGTGAAAATCCTGTTCTTAGTCAACATTTTTCAAGTATCTTTGCCCTGCTGTAAACCCCCACTGTCATTCAAAGCCCATCTATGCATTTACTCCGCAATCTCTGTTTTGTCTTTGTGATAACTTCAGCTTGCACTTTATTTCTACACAGATAAATTAAGTCCCTGGAGAGAATATAAAGAAAAAACTCCCACTGCCTCTTTCCCATGCTCCCATCTACAAATAATTGATTCTGACAAGCAGGGGGAAAGAGAATAGAATATCCCTCCAATTAAGAAAGTAGAAAGTCACTTCCTTCTTTTGTTTTTCTTTAATTACTTTTTAAAAAGTAGTGTGGCATATTAGCTTTCAAGCACTACTTTCAAACTTTTCTTCAACCTCAGTAAAGATTTTAACTTGGTTTGAGACATGACTTTGTCCTCACATGGTCCTGTCTTATAATTCTTCAGTTATGCCTAAACTCAGCCTAACAAAGGCCTGATTGTGGCACACGTTCTCACATCTCTGCAAGTGAGCCAGCACAGGTCAATAGCAGCCCAGACAAGCTGACACGGGCTTCAGCATATGTTAATAAACTTTGAGTATGGACTCTGATTAACAGCAGCCCCAGCCCATCATTTCACAGCAAATGAAGCAGCAATCCCAGTTGCCAAGCTGAATGGGTATTCATAGTGCTGAGAGTAAGAAAACGTCTTCTGTGTAAGGATTTTCAGTTGTTCCTAGTTGAGAACAGAGGGAGTAAAAGCAGTGTGTGTCAAAATGCAAGCCACAGAACAGAGGCATAAAATAAATCAGAACAATGGGCATGTGGAGCCACACCATGATGTTCAAATTCCCCAGCAATCCATACAGAGGAAAAGAATGCAAAGCAATGAAAAACCCAGAAGATAAATGCAGTGCACAGAATCCATTGCTTACTAAAGGACTCCTAAAAAGACTTTCCACATATTTCTGCAAATATTCCATATACGCAGGCAAGAGGCTAAAGAGCGTACTGCAATTCTATAAATCCACTTCCATCAAATAAAATAAAGTGTTCCCAAAACATTTAACTCTTACTACAGGATCTGTCACGTTCTAGAGCAGCTAAGAGATCGCAGGACCACCCAGTAGGGGAGCAAATACCCTTTCCCACAACTTCCATTTAAAGAAAATACACTTTCACACACTCTGAAGACAGGACACAAACTCCCGTTGGGCTTCTTGCTTGTGAGAATGCTTTTGAATAAGAAGTCAATACATGAAATCAGACAGAATCAGATTACTTTGCCTCTTTTCTGGCTGGGTCCAGGCAAGTCTACCTTGCTAGAATGAAGGTGAAGTTAGTGTTGGGGGATTTGAAGGCTCTAATCAAAGATGACACCCAAATTTTGAGATTTTCTATCACTGCTCACATGCTTTAGAGTCTTTGCCAAGCTGGTAAGTAAAACTGCATTTGTACAAAGCTCACTAAAACAAAACAAAACTTGGCAGAGATAATCATTCAGGAAAAAAGTAATATAGATAAGAAACTGGAGATCAGAAAGAATCCATTACTTATCTGACAAGAAAGATAAACTCAGACAGTAAGAAAACCCTTTGGGAGTATTTCTCCTTAAAAAACAGTAGGAGGGAGACACAGACAAGATCTGAACAGACATCAGCTCCTAGCAGCAGTGGACAGCTGAAAAAAAAAAAAAAAAAAAAAAAAAAAGTGCTTCCAAAAGAGCTTTTCATTGTCTGAGAGTACTCTATTACTACCTGCAGGAAAAGCACACCTCTGAGTTGTCAACATCATCACCAGGGAAGCACTATACAGAGGTGGATTGTCATTATAAGTGGTGCAAGTGCAGCCTGTGGAGGGTGGCTACATGATCTGCTGGCTTGGGCAGTGCCAAGAACCTTTGTAGGGTGAGGATACCAACCCACCGAGGTTATGGAAGGTGATGCTGACAGGTAAATTAGGATATGGTAACCCATGCTTAGCACAGCCCCATCCTTCAGTGGGACTTCTGGAGACCCACCAACATTTCTCAGCTGAACTGCAGCTGGAACTCCCTGCTCTCCTCAGTTTTATGACATGTCACATCTCTGCGGTCATATGAAGATTTTGATATGCAGCTCAGAGCCAGAAAGTTTTTGTGGATCTACACGAGTAACTCCCATAGCCTCTCTGGATAAGTCCCAGTCTGCCAAATCTGGTACCTGCAGCAATATACAGACACAGGGTATGTCTCTACGCATGGATTTCTCCATGTTCCAAAATGCACTTTAACCCCTGCACTCACTAATTAACGGTGCCCAGGAAAGAATGCCAGATTCAGTATAAAGGCTGAACTTAACCGTGTGTCTTAACACAGAGCTACCTCAAAATCAATTCTTCATACAAGTTATTCAAGTCTTGAAGGCTAGAAAGGAAGAAAAGGTAATGTGAGCATTTTTTCTTATTTTTAAATATTAAAAAATATTGTAAATTTAAGAATTAATGACTTTGCCTAACACTTGTGGGAAACACAGCCTTATGTCTGCAGTAACACTGGATGAAAAGGAAACATCCCTTTCTAAGTATCTGAACACCAAACTTCCTGTGCATCTTGGGCAGTCCTTCTACACAAAACAAATGGGAAAGTACACAAAGAGGTTTAAAAAAGCACCCTGAGAAGGCAACACACAGAATAAAAGGAGTCAAAAATCAGAAGAAATTAATGATCTGCTATGATCTTAAGTTTTAAGCACAAACAAAGCTCATCAGAAAAAAAGTGATATAGTCTTCAAAAAAGCTTACAGAAACTGTTTTCAGTGAAAACTCTGACAGATGTTTACATCATGAGTGCTTTGGTGGCGAGTGAGGGATACCTACTGGCCATATCATGACACGTGACATGAAAGAACTAACATGGCAGAAGCTGATGGCACTTCACTTGACATATGGGATGTATTCTGACGTCAGCTAAATTTATGCCATATTCTACAAAGCATAATGTAGTTTCTGCCTTCTCTGGAACATGACTAACTTGCTGACACTAAATGGAAAGTTCACCACAGGATTTACATCATCTTTGACCTAACTGTGACAGTGTAGGATAGAACTACTCAGGCTGCTCCTTAGGACTCCAGATTTTTGGGGTGATGCGTGTATTTATTGTCCAAACACATTACTCCATATTAGGAAAATTATCACTGTAACCATTTCAGGTGCTGACAGAAGTAACACCCCATTCTACATTCTGGTAGAAAAAAAGCAGGTCTACATTAATTAAAAACAAAAACCAAGGAGAGGGAGGGCCCCAAAGCAGGCACAGTAAGTGGGTAAATGTTGCCTACACATGTCTGACATGCAGATGTTTTAAAATGTCTCCACCCACACCCAGATGGGCACAGCAGGAGTATATGATATGAAAAAATGTGTTGGGAGTTCTGCAGACTGCAAAAAAATATCAGAAGTGTGAAAATCCTCCCAGCAGTGAAGTTTTGACCTGCCCCCATTTAACACAACAGCCCCAGATACTTGCTTTGGTAACAGAAGCACAGCAGTAGCGGACTAATACATGATCAAATGGTTTGGCTGAGTTAAGCCTCCAGCAACCCCCAAATATCTTTAACCTTCCCAATAAACTTTTCCCTGTTCAACTGCCTTTAGATTTTAGTTCCCCTGCAGCCTCAAACCTCCCCTCCAAAGAGCAGCTCTCTCATCTCATTATTTTCTTTGATGAAGCATTATTTAGTTTGATTTTCTTTGTTAAGAAAAGTGCAGAGACTCAGAACAAACCCTGTCCTGTTGCAGACAGGAACCCTCTGTACTTGTAAATTCATATGCTGGCAAGGAGACAGTCTGATCAAGAATCCAAGAGGTAGAATTAGTGATGCAGTCCTACCTGACCATGCATAAGAAAGCAGACAAAAGTGAAATCATGTTGGGGGGTAGGAGAGGAAGATGAGATCTTATAAAACCTGCCAACTTTGAGACAATAAATGAGCAAAACCAGCACCAGTTGGAAAGGGACTCAAGCAAGGCAGTCTCCTTATACTAACTCTTTGGTGCTCCTAGGCATAAAAGCAAAGATATCCACATCAGCAGTATGACATGTTTATTTAGATGAGTTAACTGTGAAAACACTTGCCAAGTTATTTGCAGGCTGTGCCAAATATATGTCAGAACCCAACAGACTGATCTTATAGCAACAATTGTAGAGAATCAATTTTGCTGTCTCCCTCTTAACAGCAGTTGACTAAATAACCATATTTTCCCAGGGAAGATTAGGTGTCAATTTGTTTTCTTTTGCTGCTTAAACAGGAGTAGCAACAAAGCTCAGTGTTGGTTTTTGAGGAAGTCCCCCACCTCTCGCAGTCCCTTTCACAAATAACAACCTTTCCATTCTGCACCCAGAACACTCCACAAAGACAAAAATGTAATTCCAGTGAATTCCCGTCATTTCAATTCATTGAATTGAAATTCATTGAATTCATAATTCCTAATATGGAGTAATTCATGAATTGACGGGACAATTCCCGTCATTTCAATTCATTGAATTGAAATTCAAATTTTTATGTCAAAATTATCCAACATTAAATTATCACATATATACTTTTGAAAGGAGAAATTTTCCATTTGTGCAAGAATACTTCAGCAAATGCCAGTGACTTAAAGGAAATATAGTGAAAACACCTAGCTGCTTATGAGGTTAAGCTATAAATGAATTAAATTGCTTAAGTCACAACAGAGGACATACACTAAACATGTTTGGTTTTGGTTTTCCCTATTTTTTTTATTGAAGCTCTTCTCACACTAAAAAAAATTGGAAGAGATGGAGAAAAGAAGTTTATTCTCATCAACAGTATGAACGAGTTCCAGTTCTATTTCTGGAATGATTAAGTTCTCCTGCTACTACTATGTTTATTCTAAGAATAGGTTATTTAACTTTCCAAGCATTTGATATCAGATATACACATGAATACTACAAAATACTAACAAGAGATATTGAAGGGATCCCTTTTGAGTATACCTTTCGACTGTTCATCACAAAATTGTATCCACTCTAGACAAAGTGAATTTTATGCTATGCATGAAAGATAGTAAATGTTTGAAGCCACTGTGGGAGACACAGGAAACCCCGCAGGACTCTGAGCAAGAGTTTCAAAAGCCTTTGAAAAACTCAGATCTCCGTTAGCTTCAGCATGACAGTACATGCTGAAATGTCACAAACAGCAGAGGCTGCTCTAAGTGCATCACCTAGAAAAGGCTTTTTGACCTTTCCACAGGGTTAAAGTTGGTATCAGAAGAAAGCTTGAATTAGAATATCACTAAGAATATTGCAAAAAAAATGTATTCATTGACAAGTGCTTCTAGAGTTCATAGAGGTATATCCTGTTTTAAACACACAGGGTAATGAACACTGTTGGATACCACTGTGAAGAGACAAATGCAGCTTCTTGAAGGGGAAAACTGGATGGAATTTTTCTATTTCAGGGGCAGCAGATGCGTTGTGTGTTGGCATGACTGGCATTGAACTGCAGTATACATAGACATCACATAAAATCCATAGCTAAGTCCACATCACATATTAATGTTGCTGTAATCCATGCACCAGTCTTATGCCAAAGGTGTCAAATTTTCCCCTGTAATGGAGCTGGTTTGGCCACTGGGCCATATCCTGCATTTCTGAGTTGCACACATTTTAAGCATTTAACAGAGCAACAACCACTTGCAGAGAAAGAAAACTAATTGCAATAACATATCTATTCTATATAAAATTGTTCTGTTTATAAAATTTAAGATTGCAGTACTGCTTGCCTCAAATACTATAACTCTCAACTTTTACACCAATTATGTAAAATCGATAGCATAATAATAATACATCTAGAAATGTAGATTCCCAGTAAAACAGTGCTAACAATCAATTAATTCAATCACAACATATCCATTCAACAAGACACACACATACTCTCACACCTGCCATTCTGGGCTGGATCCCATAAAACATCAAGTTTTCTCTTTAACAGTGTTCATAAGATACAGGACTCGGAGAAAGAGTGAACTGAAGTGGAAGGCTATGCAATTTCATCACACCCCCAGACAGACATATTAAAAGGTGGACAGCTATAACTGTCATAACTAGTTGCATTAATTTTAACATACAAATATAAGAGTGAATGCTATTGACCTTTTATATAGGAAAATACTAATGGCTAAGGCAGTCACGAACTTCTACATGCAAGAAAAGGTAAGTTATCTACAATCCATTGGGCAGTACTTGCAGATCTAAAGTAAACTTATACATAAAGATGAAAAATAGCCAGAAAGCACCCACTCATGAGCAAAGCGCCTCACAACAAAGGTCATATTTAGATTTACATCACGAACATACCTGGCATATTCCACTGATGCACATATCCAAAGATTCAATATTGCAGCGAGTACCATCTAGTACTTTTGGGGCAAGTTCCACAATCAAGTTCTTTCCCAGAGCTTGACACTTCAGGGCACATGGTGCAGTAGGATCATTATACACAGGGATCCACTCATAAAAATGTCCCTGGTATTTGACATCATTGTAGGCTGAACACTGCTGTGCTCTGAAGTCACCAACATCTGAAGGGCAGTCCTAAAAACAAACCAAAGGAAATGTTAGTTTTAGGAAAGGAATACTTCACATTTGCAGTAATGTTTTCTGATGAATTACACAGAATTTATTCAGGGAGGCTTGTTTCAAGAACTGATCTGCTATGACAAATATGTCATATTGCAAGGTTTTAAAGTGTGCATTAAAACAATTTATGGTGCTTAATCCATTGCTTTCAGCACAAGTAACAGAATATCACACATATTCCAGTAACAACATAACTGATATGAGAGAATAATTAAAAATGCTACTTTTCATGACACTATGTAGCATATTTAATGTCTGGTTCTGTAGTAAGAATTAGCTTCTAAAGGAATCTATATAACTTAAGTGAATATAATGAGATGTCTGACATTTAATATTTCTCTTTTCAATGGCTCTTTCCACTAAAGAATTTCTGACTGCTCTACCCTCATTCATCAATACATACATCAGAGTAATGAAAGAGGTATTATTGCTATTTACACATAAAGAAAAATTTATCTAATTAATTGTTTAGTATTGCTCCAACAGGGGACAAGAGCACGAGGAGGAGGCAGCAGAACTTTTAGTGCTTAGTCCTTTAGTCTAACAAAACTTCTTTACCTCAGTGAGGGTTACCTTGTTGAAATAAAATATACTTCAAATTGGTAACTACTGTTCCAGTTCCAGTGAGACAGTTCTGTACCTCCTCCCATACAGAGCCTCAGAACACACAGCTGAAAGACCAAATGTAAGAACTGTTTGAAATAAAATATTCTAAAATATTTTTCCTAGATAAAGCACTGCACCCAATGTTGTTAATATTAAACTACAGTGACATGAATGGAGATGAATACCAATTTATTCAAAAATAACTTTGGTCAAGTACTAGCAAAGTGTGTCAACTTCTCACTAAAGTCTTCATTTGAAAATGTGTCCAGTGTCAAACAGTCCATATGCCAGACAAAGGATATTCTTCCAAGAATTCCAACTGCATATAAGCCAGATGTGAGGCTGATTTTAACAAATTTGTTTTCATTGGATGTAAGGCAGAAACATTGTGATGTGTCAGTTGAACTCATGGAACTTATTACTAAGTATTAGTTAACAATACTAATCCTGAACTCAGCTTCAGCCTTATCAGTGAACTGAACCTTCCCTGAAAAAAAGCTGAAGGAATAGTAAGTGCATTACGCAGTACTGAAGATTAAAACATACACGAGAAAGGTTCAAATTCTAGTCCAATGACCTCAACAATGTTGTCCTGACACCATCTTGCTCATATGAATCTGAATGAGCTGGCACTGCATTAGCTTAACTAGCTTTGTCAATGCCTTAGATTTTTTTCACCATAGAAAACCATAACCTAGAAATGTCTCTGGTTTATTTGCAGTCTGCATAAAAATATCTTCTAATATTAGTATTCTCTTTACTGATCAACATCTGGGATTTTGCAGCTATGAACTGAGCAATTCACTGAGAGTTTCCAGCAACATTATCCAACTCTGTCCAGCGCTACACCTTACAGTGAGAATAACTCAGAATGATGCTAATATATTTTGCATTATTTTAAAATCGGGGATAAGTCTAGGTTGAGCCATATTTTTTAAAAACTAAAATGATGGAATAAGACAAGGGGAAATTATAGTTACTGTAATCCTCTGAGAATTTTACCTGCACAAAATCCCACAAGTGAGAGCTTCTAAAAACATCAAGCAAACACTGTTGGAGACCACCCTTATTTACTGCAGTGTCACTCCTAAGAAATTCACCAAGTTTGCACTGGTGTAAATGAGAGCAGAATTTGGTTTTGACTTATCTGTCACCTCTCATTTTCCACAACAGCAGGTCTAAAAAGCAGAGGGAACTTCAAAGTTCATATGGATACCATATGGTTCCCTTCCACCATTACAAATAGAGTAGTAGCTAAGGATAAATATAAGTGGAAGTTAGATTCAGGTAAAGTTAGAAGCAGTATGTCAGAGTAGTGTTATTCAGCCATGCACAGCTACATTTTCATCGCAAAGAATTAAAGAGCTATCTGTAAAATAGGCAGAGTGATGGCCTTAGGCTGAGTTTTGACAAGCTGTTGTTACAATTCATTATCACTTGGTGTTGATGCAATGCCAAGACACAAACACCACAATGTCAGGATGTCAATCTGTGGTTACTGTATGTTTCTCATTGATTCAACACAATGCAGCTCCTTCCTTCCACTCGCTTCCTGGCTGCTTGAGAGCAAGTGAATTCTCATCTCCCTGCTCTGTTTTGGCTTCTTCAAAGAACGCGAAGCGATCCAGGCATTTTGATTCATATGCCAGCTCCACCTGCTTTGTATTTGGGCTGTGTTCAAAAGCAGGAGCATAAAAGAAGCATCACAAAGAGATATTGCAGGAAAGAAATTATCATTTGCATTATATCAGAGTTTGGACAGCAACCAAGTTCAGATCCCTGTTTTCTTGGGAACAATAAATATTTGCATAAAGGAAGAAGTTTATAATCTAAACAAACACAAATAAACACAAAGGAATGTAATCAAGACAACAAACTTGTAAACTTCAGTTTAATCCATCACAGTGGGTCAGAAAAATGAGAAGGAGTTTAAGAAATAGAAAGGAAAAGGGGATGGCATGATGTGAAAGAGATAAGGCTGAAGCACGTTTGGGAAGTGGGCAAAGCTGCACTGTCAGACAATGACACATAGGCCCCAATCCTCACCTCCTGTTTGTATCTCTTTTTGGTTTTAACCTATTTCAGACATCAGTTCATTCCATCATTCCCTCTTCCCTCTCAATATTCCACATGTTTTTCTTGTTTGTTAAATATTTTTGTGACTAATTCCAGGATTTTTCAGATTTCCTAACTTCAGCAACAGTTTGTGTCTTGCATTCAATCCATTTCAAGCCAGGCTGTTCATAAGTTCATACACTACATAAGTAGCTGAGGACATATCTATGAGGTTTAATGCATGAAAATGTTAGCAAAATAATCACATCCAGATATTATAAGAGAATGGAGTGGTTTTATGACATGACTTATGAACATATTATTAGACAGATCTGAAAAAATGCGTCAGACATGACTACCATGCAAGCTAAAAATACATATGTATATGTACATATATATATTCCCATTCTTATTGTGACAGACGATTAAAAACTACTGCATTCAAGGGTTGGCTTCTTATGAAATGTATCATTTGAGTTTTGGCAGCAAGCACTCTTAGCCTTTGAAAACAAAGCTAACCTGGGAAATCTGTATCTTTGTAGGCAATGTTCATGTACAAAATATGAAGGTTGCATCAGACCCTGCGATTCCTGCCAACAATTACTCCACTGAAAAAAGCACAAAAGAGAAGGCAAGAAAATTCCCAGTAAAAATGATGACACCAAAGAAAGTCTAGCCCTTTGTCTAGTTTTATTCTTTGAATCTCATTTTGTTGAAACCTAGCCAAAAGCGATGAAGTCATTGTTTTGTTTTCTTTTTGAAATTAGCTTCAGGCTCCATGTTTTCCTAAGCAATTTTCAGGCCACTTCTTAGTAAAATCAAGATATCCAAGCTAGAAATCACCCTAGCCACAACAGCCATAAGGTGCATTAGCATTATCAAAATGAAATAAACAAACAAGCAGATTAGAGAGAAACTGGGCAACTCAAGGTGAAATATTAAAGGACTAAAGTAGACACAGCTCAGCCAAGATTTTCTGACTTGGATAAATGAGCTGTTTAAGAAGTGGATGATGGAGCAATAATCTGATGAATATGTTGAACAAGTGTGAGCATCATCTGCCTATAATAAAAGTTTATAATGGAATTAAAAAAGGGAAATCTGTTACAAAGTAGAATTTTTTCTTACTGCAGAAGAGTCACTCTGGCAAATATGTAAGTGACTTTTTGGCACACAAGAATGTGAAATTTATGGGGAAATGGCCCAAATAACTTGTTTCTATGAATAGGACCCTAAAGGATTATCTTAAACACTTCCATATAGTGCACATCATAGCATTAGAATGTAACAGTATATACAAAAATGGAAATACAGAAAAAGGAGGGTTAAGAAAGACAGAAAATCTCACTGAACAACATATAATGAACAATTTATATAGCTTATTTCTCCAAAGTTTCTATAAGAAAAGCTGCAAACATACATGCAGTTTTAGGAAATCTGGCACCTGGTATCTTATTTATGATAGAAAGATAAGCAGAATATACATATACCTTAATCTCAGCAGTTATTTTGTTGCTAAGACTTTGAATTAATTTCTTGATTGAAATATCACTAATATTATTCTGGAACTATGCTTGAGTTCAATGAACTTACTACTATTCTATTACAAATCCAGATGAAACCAATTTTCTGGTAAAATGATTCTTGTTCTTTTCATTAGAATGACACACATATTAAGTTGTGCTTCATTTGTACTCCCCAATATAGATGTTAGTGGTGTAATGTATCATGGAGCAAAATTACATTTGCAGACAGCTTTACATAGTGTATATATACTGAATGTCTCATGTGGTTAACAATAATGCCTACTAATATGGAAATAAGCTTGTATCAACTCTTAATTTTCAAACTAAAATTTTATTCCTAAATTGAGAAGCATTCATTAGAAATAATGCTTTAGGTAAAATTATAGCACTTGAAACAAAACTGGCCTAGTAGCCCCAGGTTTACATTTGGTGTTAGCTCATGTGCCAAGGTTAAGTCAGGTCTAATACTGGGCTTGAATTCAGTCATGCCAAATTCAAAGATCAACTGTATCAACAGCAGAAATCTCATGAAATTTTTCTCAGGAGTTCTCCATTATCTGATCCATAATCTAGGAAAAAACATTCAGAGAGATTCCGTCTGTATCTAAACTGAAATGGAAACCTGATCCCTTTCAGACATGCCCCAAAAGCAGAACTGTAAAGGCAGCTTCCTGTCTGGAAATTAACATTTGAATCATCATAAATTCTAACAGACTCACATCCAAGATGCTTGCCACTTATCGCTTTAAAATAAGTCCTAAAGTTAAAAAACAGGCCCCACTGACTTCAGAAAAACTCCCTGGGAGTTCAGAAAGGATATAGGAATCATCTTAATTCTCTCTGTGTTGAATCATAATGTGCCTTCATTTCCATCAGATTTTTACTACATAATCCTTAAAATGAACAGCATCCACAATTGCTCTTACGTATCCTAAAAGCATGCAGACCTTTGCTTACAGCAGAAAATATACCCAAATTGATTTAATCTTTCTTCTTTTCTTTAGACTGCGTAGTTTTCTAGTCCTTTTGCTGAAGGAACAAGGTATAATACTTTGACTGGTGTGTACTGTTGCTAGGAAGCTGTAGTGCACAGGATCAAACAATCAGAGGTATATTATTGTACACAATGCACACAACTAGTTACATAGAAAAGGAATGTAGCAAATACATTTTACAGTGGCAGTTTTATTGCACACATACTGGCTGCCTGCAGTTTAGCTTATCACACAGCTTTAAAAGATTATAGGGGGTTTTTTTGTATGTGGTATTTTGATTTATGAGCTAAGGACACTGTGCACAAAGATGCTAGGCCTTTTCTTCTGAAAGGGCAAGTGACAGGGTTTGTCTCCAGAATCTGATTTTTGCATGTATGGATTCGTCAATCACTTCCACTAGCCTCTGCCAGCAGGAACTCAGGCAGTGAGCTGCTGTGGTGGAAAATCCATCCAGCACTGAGGAGTGGAGCGTTAGAGCAATTCAAGGTGCTAGCAAGTCTTGTTTTCAAGGAAAGCAAAAGCCAACTGGCGCACAAGAAACTGCGTGTGTAACAAACTGAAGAGTGGAAATGGACAGTTCTCCCAGGATATACACAAATACAACATATTTACTGGGCAGCTTTCAGTATCAAGCTGCTTAAGAATGTCATACTTCACAGCTACACATTGCTGGCAGACGAAACAGGGCTGGCAATGCCATGAGTATCACCTGCTCTTGCCTGGATATAATTCAACCTAAGGGAACTGCAGCCCTCACCTTTTAGTGTTATTTGGGTGAAAATTGCTACCTTCTCCCACCTAGAAGCAGATGAATCAAATGCACTAGACATATAAAAAAGACACTTTTGATTTAATTACTTAGCTACCTTCTCTCTTTTCTGGAATGGGATTATATGAATATCACATTGATTTATCATTTACATGGTAAGGTAACCCACGCAAGGGAGAGACTGCTGAAAATAAACCACCCTGAATTAGTGTGTTTGTACAAAATGGCTGTGGGCCAGTGCTATCACAAAGTCCTGCACACCTTGCACAGACTACATCTGGAGTGAAAGGCAGAAGCCATTTACACACATTTAAGCACTAAACATCACTACAATCAGTTGGGGACAAGTCATGAAGTATGGTGTATACAACTGGCTGTCATACAACGTGTCTACAATGTGACTGCATCACATCAACAGCAACTGTGTAATCAGAACTTCAGCTTTAAAATCAGTCATGGAAATCAGCAATGCCAGCATACCTCAACATATATGCTTTTACATAGACATATAAAGATCTGGGCTTAGGGAATCAGAGGGAATAGAAGGAGTAATTATACAATTTAAGACAAGGAACAGACACTGGCAATTAACCTCTTTGCTCATGTGAAGAGTACCACTATCATTAATGATCACAAATCATTATTAATCAATCATAAACTCATCAGGAGCTCAGTTTAATGCTTCATCTGAAAGACAGCACTCCCAGGAAAAGCACTTTCTAGCTTATGATGAAAACTGATTTGTTAATCCACCAAAATGTGTAACTTTCCTAATAAAAGATATAAAACATTCTGAATCACAATTGGCCTTATAATTTCAAAAGAAAGCATTCATTTGGGAAGCCTGAATTTCAGACCTTGTGGTGTCATGCAGACTGAAATCTTTAAAATTTGTATTAATGATGGAAAGAAAATTATGCACTATGAGGTTTTAAACAAGCAGCAGCATTTCTTGAACTTTAACACATTACTTGAATAAGTAAAATAGGATTAAAAAACCAGACTCACATTATTACTGCAGGTTTTGTATCGAATATTTCGACCTTCACAGTTCCTGAAAAACAGAGTAAATTGGTTACACTGAATAATGGCAAAACACAACCATGCCTGCTTTACAGCTAGTTATTCACTTGAAAATTAGACTTTTATAGCTACTGCCCTACCATAATTTGGACTCAAAATGCAAAGTTTAAATACAAAAGGGATCTGGGGATTCAACAGGTTGCACTGCTGTCTCTCTTTAGCAAAGAACGTGTGGCTTTCCCTGTAAACCCAATTTACTGCAAACCTTATGAAAACCACATTTCTTTTGTGAAAAAGATTTCACAAAATATCCCTAAGCCTGATCTATGCTGACTGCAGCAAAGCTGCTTCTAACCCACAAGATGCAACCCAGAAGAAAAGAGGATCAGAGTATCTAAGCAATCCTTTAATCAAGCGTCAGAATGATGAGCATTAGCTTTCCCTTCTCCTGTTTTGTTTAGGAAAGAAAGAACAGATTAAAACCTTTCCTTTCTTCCAAAACCCACTGCAGTTTTTGAAGAACAGCATGTAATTTTACTGCCACATGAGCAGATTTCATAAGTTTTAATGAAATTAAGTTCTCCTGCATTTCTAAAGTGCCCAATGCATGTGAATCCTGAAATCCAGGCAACACAGATCCTTGGCAAAGTCTGTTGTTAGTAGCTGAAATAACAGGCACATAATAAAGTCATGATTATTTATTGTGGTCTCATAACTAGGTGTGGGGGGTGGTTCACACTTTTGTTTTCTTAGGGACAAAGTTTGCCAAACTCCTCAGTAACTGACTGGCACCTTGCACAAGGCAAGATACTTCTCTTAAAAATGACAAAATCAAGCCCTTGAAAGAACTGAAAACATATTTCAAATTATTTGTCAGGGAATTATAATTAGTGATGTCTCCAGAATCAGCAACAGTGTTTTGGGATAATACCTTTTACCAAAAAGACCTGCCTTACATTACAGAATGCATGAATGTATGGCTGCTAATTTAAAGCTGCTGTTGAACTTTCCACATTTTGCATGAAAATTGATGGCAAATATTAAGAAAATTCTTTAATATGTGTGACAGATTGAAAACTACCATTTGAAAAGGAAAAGGCAACAGATGCCTGAAGCAAGAGTTCAACAAGCTCAGCTGAAGGTACAGCTCTGCAAGTTCAAGGTATTACATGTCTCAAATTTCCAATCTTTTGCAAGACAGATTGCATCAGAACATGTAAGCTAAAAATGTTTATGATACACACAAATGTGAAAACTTTGTTTCACTATTGCACATTTCCTGGACATTACAACAACAATAAAACACAGAAAAAAAAACCCTTGAAAGTACACATTTGTCAAGGTATGGAAAACACATGTTTTTCACAGGGGAACACATTAAAAATATTAATAAAACCACAGTGGAATTTATATTGCTGCAATTTATTGAGCTTATTTCATAGTTCCTAACACTCTGGTAGAATATCACAGCTTCTTGCTTGAACTATTGCTTTTCTCAAAGCCTTTTGTGCATTTTGCACTAAAAGAAACAGGCAGTGTTTTAATCAATCATCTTTAGCTACATATTTCACACAGTTTTCACTTCACTAGTGTGTCACACTGCAAGCCTTCTTTAAGAAAAATCAAATTCCTGGGAGATACTGCATTTATCTTAAGAAATCTCAACAAACCAGAAATTTAAACATAACCACCAGTTTTAAAAATCTCCAGAATAATTCAAGCAAAGCAGGCAATTATGTACACTAGCACAGATGCTTCTCAGCTGGTTAGGATCTCTTCTAGCCTGGCTACAGGTCTATTGCATTACTCCTACTTTTAGGATTGTAGCAACAAATCCTATGTTAGTCCAGCTTTACTGCTGAGACAAACTGTTTTCACCACACACACTGCTCTCTTCCAGTTACACTAAGGCTTATCCATGAAAACGCTTGGCCACCAGGACCACTGCACAGGAAGAGCTGGCAGAGGAAAAGTTTCCTAACAGCAAGCAGCATGTGTACGTCTATACGTAGAATAGGTCACTTGTTTTTCATTACAGGGAAAACATGGATGAGCCTGCACTTGAACATTATTTCAAGTAATGTTCAAGTGCAGGCTGATTTGTATGCAGGTAACTCACCATTCACTTTATATTACAGTGACAGGTAGTTCTCTCAATGTTTGACCATACTAAATCATTTTCGTTATTCTACAAACATATTTAATAACATGCTAAAGTTCTATCAGAGTTGAAGGCTAAGATATTTATCTAATATATTACAAAAGTATATTAAAAGCAGCATTTCATAACATTTGATCTGTGCACACTACTTGGTTCCATAAACAGAAGCAATAATGCTTTTCTACAGACATGAGGATAGGGAAATACATCAGAGCTGCAGAAGAATAAATACACATAAGCCTGTGGCTTACCTGCCATTTAAACACCTCCTCAGCGAGTAGGAGGCTCCCCCGCCACATGTCCGTGAGCAATCACTCCAGGCTCCCCAGGCATCCCAGGAGCCATCCTTATCTTCATCAGAGCGGGTAATTCTGGAGGTCTAAAAAAATTGAACATAGAAGAAAAAGAACAACCCATATTAATTTATTTGGTACATGTTTTACTGCTTACCATTAACAGTACTACGTACAATACTTTGCTGCTTATTTACAGTATTTTGAATTTATTTGCTATTTCAATACATAATAATTACATGGGAAAGAAGGCAGAGTCTTTGAAGATAAAGGGTATTTGATGCGGTGCTTTCATCCAAAGGACTGCTATGTACAAATACACTGCCATTCCCAAAATTCTGCATAGAAACCACACAGTAGATGTAGAGCGACCAGGATAGGCATCATGTTCTGAGCAGGTGCTGGGCTTTTTGAGATCCTAACCAAAGGAGTTTCACACCCAGACCTAATAAAATGACAAAAGTCTCTTTTTATCCCAAGTGTGGCTGCACTCAGGCAGTAGTACAGAAATGAAGCACATCAAATCTTTCAGAATGCACACCCTGAACTGCAATCAGGGAAGCAAACCAAGAATACAACTTCATTACAAAAAGTGCTATTACTTTGAAAGAGATCAGGGAAAAGATTAAAGATCACTTATAGAGTTATTTTTAGGTTACACCAATTATACACTGATTTAAGCTTAAATTCATTTACACAGGCTTCAAAAACATTATTACCAGACATCATAAATGTTTAAATGAAGGATTTGAAGCAAAGGCCAAAATTCTTCTTTAAATGACATTTTAAAATGTCATTTTTCACTTGCATTGTATCCTATTCATTTCCCAGAGAATTTTATCAGAACATTTTAGAAAATGGTTGCTTAAATACAATAGTTCAATATTAAAAAGTAATATGAATCAAATTATTCAGTCATGTCCTCCTTTAAGAGAGTATTTTTTGGTTTCTGATTTTCTCCATGAAGAAAACATAAGGTGATTAAATTCAGTGTTTCCCCAAGCATTTCTTTGACTTTGCCACAATTGTTCAGCAGCTGTTCCATTTACATCCTACTTTGATTCCTCTGTCTCTGCAACCTTTAAAATTTCTCTTTTGAAAAGAATATCAAGCACACATTTTCATAACAAAACTTCAAAGAACGATTCCCTGAGAATCATCAGACATATGATGGGCCAGTTATAAAGAAGTTAAGACTTTTTAGAACTTTATATTACACCCAGACTGAGAGGAAAACACCAATTTCTCTAATCACCATGGTGATAGAGTTTGCATATAAAACTACCTCAAACATAATGTAGTGGCTATTAACATCATTATGAATGAAAGTCACATTGTGGATAAAAATGAGGTAATGAGTCATTTATCCCAGTGACAGAGAACACTGACTGATATTTACTCTGCCCCAATACAATTGCAAATGACAAAACATTAAGAGCTCATCCAAGCTTTAATAAAGACTATTTACAGCAAATTCTTTTATTCCCATCGACTTAAGTGGGCACCTGAGCAGACCTCTGACAAACAAAGGCAGTACATTCACGTTATCATTTTATTTTTGACAACACAGGAAGGCACAACTTAAGTTGTGTTTCATAATCTTTACTCCCCCTTCCAGAAAACAAGAGCACTGAAACACAGAAGAACACTGTCAGCACTCATCAGACAAAGTGATATAAACATTACAAAATTAACGGCATCTAAGTAAACATTCAAGTCTACATAAGTGCCAAAAAAAAAAAAGTTTAACATGTAAAAAACATGTTTGGATATAAGGAAGAAATTCTTTACTGTTAGGGTGGTGAGGCACTGGAATGGGTTGCCCAAGGAAGTTGTGAATGC
>JAVHNF010056390.1:6182-18312 GCA_034783455.1 Micropsitta finschii
TAGAGCTGACTAGTCCCTGAAGAAGACATGGAATACAGAAAATATCCAAATACAGAATTATGGACAACCTACAAAACCACTTCCAAATGAGCAACTTAAGGGCAGATAAAACTTTGTTTGCTCTCAGTATTGAATAAGGATTGAGAGATTTCCATCTTTGTAAAGGTGATTTCCAGTTCAAAATCTGAGAAGCAGACTCAAAGAAAGAAAGAAAACATAAATTATGGAAGAAAATATAATTTGTTGTTTGTGGGCCACACCTTGACTGAATACAGGAATCTGTTCATTTTGCTTACATGAAAGCTGAAAAATGTTGATTTATGAAGTGAGAATGTTTATGTCAAATTTCACTTTATATGAAAAGATTTAGCCAAAATAAGACCTTTCTGAGCAGAGACTGCAACCCAAGAGCTATCAGCCCATTAACTCTTTTACTATTGCTGTGTATTGCTGTAATTAATGGCACTCTGAGAGAACAGTACAGGAAATTAAAAAGATAAAATTTCTTTTTAATGAAAAGAAATTGCAGACATGAAAGACTACTATGTGGAAAGGGGAGCTTTGCTCTGCAGTACTAAGAAAACCTGTAACGTGATTAAAAGGCATTTGCAAGCACAAAATTAGATAACTTGAAAAGGTAAGAAAACTTTTCATTATAGTTACAGTTAAAGTTGCGAAAACTGAAGGAATAAAAATACATGTTCTTCCCCTAAAACAAATGGGCTCTGTTCCATGCCTTTTGGTAAAGCAAAAACCCCACCGAAAATCAAACAGGCTACAGAATAGCTGGAATGTACTATGCTGTATTTCAGCATAAAGTGTATCTTTAAAATAATGACAGTTTCTATCATTTTTTTCAATCTTAAAGCACTTTATAACTACAGCTCAGAAATACATGGACAGAGAAGAATTAAAGCAACTCATGCTGAAATATGCTACTTAGGAATCCAAAGTTTGTTTACACCATTAGAAGGCACTCAAATATATATCCCTATAAATGACAAGGTCCCAGCAGCAAATTAACAGGAACAATTTTCCCATCTCAGGAGCTGTCAAGATGGGCTCTGTTAGCCAATTTATCTTACTCTAGCACATCTCTGGTGCTTGTCAATCAGTATGTGAAACATTTGGTGCTGATTGCCATTTTTCTATCCACTTCCTTTTGCCTCTTGTACCAGGCAATTTACTGCAAGTCAATCAAGGTTGCAGCAGACCTTGTTTAAATAAAACACTGTTGAGTTCTTTTCACACCAACAATTTCAAAAACAGAATGAGCTGTAGCTTTTCACATTTACATTTATACTACTTTTTCTGGTTTTCCCAAATGCCAAGCTCAAGCTAGAAGTCGTATCTAAACTCAGCCAGAAGCTTATTAAGAAAGTGGGAAAGATGAACGAAACATAACTCTATATGTTTTCATTGTCAAAGATGCTGTCTATCAATGGAGACAGAGAACATCAAGAAATACTTAAGTAATCTGAGATTATTACTTCTTCAGCCTTGCTTGAAGTAAGGTCTCCGCACCATTACAGCAACTTCTAAATTGTCTGAACTTAACTGATGGTTATTTCAACTAATTCATTTACACTGTGATTTTAAGGTAAGAAGGAGACCAACTTCTGTATTAATAAGTGCATGTCACACATAAAAGTATTGTGAAAACCAGTTCTTCCAAGTAAAAACTTTGTCCTATGCTCCATACAGACAGCTTGCCTCTCACATCCAGACGAAACAATCCCACAGCAACCCCAGGTCACATCATGCCTAACTCTGGCACTACCTTTGCATCATCTGTAAGCAGTGAGGTAGAGAAAAGAGGTGGGAACAATTTCCTTTGCAATATATACCTGATGTACAACTGAAACAACGTACATTTATAGTGCATAACACTTAGCAAACAAAAATGACTGAAAACTTTGATTTGTTTCTGCACAGTAAGACCTGGCTTTACAAACAACGCCTGTGTAACTTCGCTACTGCACACAATGCCACTCCAGTGCTCAGGTTCACCATGGACTGCAAAATCAGCTACATGATCATCCACAACAATGGAGCTTGAAACCATTGTCTTCTGAGCTGGAACAGCAATTAAATATTTGTAGCATGCATTTATGTGCTCCAACTATACAGACTGACGACAGTTTAGTCAGTTTAATCTGTTATTTATTAGATCCATATACACTAAATCCAATGATGTACAACAGCAACAAAAGAAAATGCAAGTCAGATCAACCCCTAAAATGGCATAAGTAATAATCTCAGATGAGCAACAGAGGACATATTTCTTTAATAACAAAGAGATAAAGAAGGTGGCTATGTTACTGTTCTTATTAATAAGATTATTGATTCCTCCCCTTTTTAATTATAAATGATGCAAAAATGTCAGACATTCAATCCTCCACAATTGCAATGTCATATACATATGTTAGCATATACAATAGATACATATTACTTTATACTTATTTTTATATATTATTTTCTAGCACATATATATACATGATAGAAAATAAACTGTTATACACATATATCTAGAAAATGAATGGATTTTGAAAGAGAAAAAAAAAAACAACTTATCAGTTCCTTCTCTGGTCAACAATTTACAGCTGTTTTAAAAGTATGAAAAGAGCTTAGACTGCTAAAGAGATTGCCTGAGGTAAGAGTCTCAAATTTGCCTGTGGTTAACAACCTAAAACATGCCATGACCGGAACATCCCTGCTCATTTGCTAGTACTTTAATATGAGACCTAATATCTTCTCAATCTATAGCTCATATGGTAAAATACATAAATCACCTATAACGCAGTCACAGTCTGATGGAACATTAAAGCAACTGTATTATAAGGTATATATAATCACCAGTCCTACTCTTTGCAGTATTTAAAAATCCCTACATTATGCCAACATAATGCACGATACAACTATAATGCACTGTATCCCACTATCTTTTGGATAAGGAATTATAGCTATTTTTTTTTTATAAGCTCTAGTTTAATTATAAAGGAAGAAGTGATAAACATTTTAGAACATTAGTCTCTTAAGCAGCAAAAACCTCCTGCTGTGTCTCCTCACCAGGGGGGTTACTGCAGGTAATTCTTCTGAGGCAGTCCCCAGTTTATGCATCTTCCTTTACTCTCCTGCAAGTAATAGGGCAATAAAAAAATCCACATAACATGAGAGTTAGATGTGTACCACAGATGTGGATATTATATAAATACACACAGATATATACCTCCACACACAAGGATATGTTTAGGCATACTAGATACGTGGTGCCCTAACCTTAACCCTACCAAGAGTCGACCTTTGAATTATTTCCAGAAAAAGATTCTCATTACTCATGAGAAGGATGATGTATGTTTTACTTTATATTGACGCAACTAAACCTCCCCCCAAAATCCAAAGCAAACAACAAACCAGCAAGCTGTAGATAAAAATGTATTTTCTGCAAGGCAAAATCAGATAGCCTGACTCATGCCAATACGATGCAAGCATATGCTTCAGTAATAACAGCCAGTATCCCACAGTAAAATGATCATGAAAGTCGTATAACAATTTCAGATTCCTAGTTTAAACTTAACTAACGACAAAAGATAATGATTTTCTTGCCTAGTCTTCAAAAAGATGCCTCCTACACTAAAGCATGAAGATCCAGACTTATATAACATTTATTTTATCATTTTCAGTGATAGGAGAACACTTACATATTAAGAAATTCTCCATTCATTCCATCTCATATACCTAAAACATCCTGGAAGAAAACAAAATACCATTCTAATGCTCAGAAAGCTGTGGGCTTATTCAAATCTAAACCTCGCCACTGGCAAGGCATGCATGGAGTTTTACAGTCCTCTCAGCTCTGTGGAAGAAGTTCCTCAGAGCTTGCAGACAGCCCATGTCTGGACTGCAGGTCTACAGCTGGGCTCCTTCAGTTTAGTGGGGACACATCTCTTCCAAGATAAAAGCAACCACGACAAACTCCAAAGCCCCTACACCTGATTCTGAACTGTTTCTCTTTGCTCACAGTAATGATTGCCTTTTCATCACATCATTTTTCCCAACAGTTACACCAGTTTATTGGTATATGGTTTTTGATTATGAATGTGAAAGGGGATGTAAAATGTTTCTGCCATAGAACGAAGCAATAAATGAGGAGTGAAGTTATTTGATAGCTAAATGCCCTAAATAAGCAATTGGCTTAAGTGAAACTGCCTGGATGACTGCCTCCTTTCTGCCTGCCCCCACCCCTAGGCCCTCTGTCCTCTAAATCTCAGACTTCCTGTTAGGGCCCTACACAGACTGAACACAACATTTGATGGATTTTATGGAAATGTAGATGAAGCCAGTAGGGTGGAAAGGATCAATACAGAGAGAAGCAGCATGCACAGCCTGACATATCACCTGCCAGAGGCTTACAAAGGAAGAGCAAGTTACAATTCTCTCTGAAAAGTCAATCACATTTTTCACTATCCTTACCATTAACCACAAGTCCAGGATTTTTATCTGTTCCTATCCTCTTTCTTTTTCCCCCAATGCTTGATTGCTTAAAACCTTAATTTTAAGCTAAACCTGCAATTTTAGCTGCTAAGAGAATTGCACTTTCTTGTCTCTCTACAGCCCCAGGGACTAATTGAGATTACCTGAAGGCTTGAGGCTTAAATGCCCAAGAAAGAAAAAAACTGCTTAAAATGATTACCACAAAGAGGAATGACAGAAATAGGAACAACTAGGAGATCTTTTTGTCACTGGATGCTTTTAGATTACAAATGATGGAATGCTGTTTGTGATCATCTGCTGGGAAAACCAGCAATAACACAATGAGTTTCAGTGATTTCTGTTATTGCAGTACATAGAAATAAGTGACAGACAGGGAGCTTGTTTTCACTAAAATCACAGAACTAAACAGGAGTCTTGATCTAAAAATATTATAATCTAAGCGGGGGTCAAGTTTCTTCTGTCTTAGCTAACTTCCCACTGTAAACAGATGAAAACTGTTAAAACTGTAAGACTGAAATCATGGTGCTTCTATTCAGCTATCCTGTAGACCATGCTAAAAGCAGTATTGAGGCCTAAATGGAGTAGATATGTAAGAAGGAGTCAAAGACAGTTTTAAAAGATGCCATTTTACCTACACTTAATGAAATGAAAACTAGAAAATCCACACTCCTACCAGAAGTCATGACCCCATCAAAAACTGATGTAAAAACTGTTCCAGCAAGGTCAGTTAATAGAACTAATACACCACCATCCAGTTCATTTGGGGCTTTTGTTCTTAAACACTTCAGTAAATGGGCCTGTTTGTTAACTCCAACAGATAATTATGAACTGCAATAAAAAATTCAAATTATGTTAATAGGCCAGAGAACAACAGCTGTTTCTGGAATCACTGGCAATTACTAGACATAATGGTTCTCAATTAAGCTGGAGGGTATTTTCAATTGTTCATAATTCACTATTTTAAAAGTATCATAAAAATATATAAGTGTGAGATGTTAATAAAACTTTCAGATGAACAATGTAGCTGTTTGTCACAGAAAGACCTATCTTATTTATAGCGGTTTTTCTCTTGTGAATGTGCAGCTATTGTTAGTGAAATAAGGGAACTACATGGGGTTTATTTCTCACAGTGCTCCTAGGTGGAAGAGGAGCTATATTCCTTTCTTAAGTAACTTCAGTTTCCCTTGGGAATACAGTCAGCAATCATGCACATCTTCACCAACCCTATTTTTAGATACCGCAGCTCACTATATAAAATGTAATGCATGTCTGGATGTGCACCACAGGACTTGCTGCCTGTCCGCTTTCAGATTTCTACTGGTATTTTTCGAGGGAATAAAATTGACCAATAGAAAAAAATGGAACAAACAAGGACTAAAATAAGGCTGAGAAATCCTAAGGATCATCCTTCAATCATAAGCTTGATGCACTGTAGATTTCCACCAAACCAAATAAAACACTTTCAATAAATTAAGCCATTAAAGAAAGATCAATAGGCAATAATTACTACCCTCACTTCCACTAAAACTACTACTTATCCACTACATGTGCAACCTTGCATTAGGAAAATGGCACATTTAGCAGTTGCTAAATCCTCATTATAACTTTACTACATATGATTAATAATAATTTTACTGCAGACATGCCTGAATACCCTGAGTAGATTTAAACACACATGTGTGCACATGCGTTTTATTTATTTATTTCAAAATAGCACTTTAAAAACATTATCTCTAACTCAACCACTTCCATCTTCCTCTTGCCAAGAAGCAAAACGTCTTCCATTTTTATTCAAATCCATTTGCTCACGTTTATCCTGAGAACGAGTAAGTTGTTCGAGAATAGTTCCTAACTGTAGAAATTTATATTTTCAGATTTAAACAACAACTCAAAGACTTGAGCACAACACTGTGAATAAGCAGTGGAAGACAGTGATTCATCATCCAGACCTTAGGATCTATCGAGAGTCTTTATTGCTTTGACCTCATTAAACCAGTGCAAGCCATGAGCTAACATAAATCTGCCTCTCTAAATACTTTCCCCTTTAATTTTTTAATAGTTCCAAACAAAAGGAAAGGTTAAAGCCAATTAAAAGAGACACAAATACCATTATTATTGCCCTGACAAACTGGTAGTTATTGGATTTGATCATTTCACTTTAGGAAACCATTACTCCCATTTCTGAATGAATTAGAAATTACACTCTTTATTGACTGTCCTGAGGGGCTCTGGGTTTGCTGGGGGCAGGGTATGTGTGTGTGCATACACTGTGGTTTGTTTTTTTTTTCAATCCCTCCATTTTTATTCCATTTACTCTTTCACTGCTTTAAGTCCAAAGCTTAAACCTAAAGTAAATCTCAAGTGTTACAGCTGGGCAAGGATATTGCCTTAAAGACTAAATAAATCGCAATTCTAACTTCATTCCAAATGGGACAAAAAGATCCTGAATTCACTCCTATGCAGTAAAATCTTGTTTTCTATCTCATTAAGATCACCATACAATACCAACAGATGCTTAAAAGCATGTAGGGCTGAAAGAACTGTTGAGAAAATTGAAACAAAAGTACTGAAGTACTGATGAATGGTAATCTAATGATACCATAAAGATTTTGCTTTCCTCTACCATGTCTAGCAAAACACACATATCCCAGCACCCCTCTCCCCCCAAACTCAAAAAAAACCCTCATTAAATAGGTAACATTTTAATGTTGTTTCATACTGTTTGGAACTGTGAGCAGCACACAGCATTTTCCTTAAAAAAATAAAGATGAAGAAAAAAAAAGGAAAAGGTAGGGGTTAAAGTCTCCCAGAATTCCCAGTGACCTTGGTAGCTGCTCTTCACACAGAACTGCGAACAGAATATTACCATTAACGTTATAATCATAGTAAACAAGCATCTGGCTGTCATTTAAAATACAGCTTTTCTCTACTGATAATAAGAAGCATTTTCTGCTAATTTCTGTTATCTGTAAATCTCTCTTGGCATTCCAACTCTGCACTTAATGTGCTGTACACGCTTCACTGTATGCGCAATGAACACTTGCATCAAATGTCAGCATGTCTTCTTGTTATCTTAAAGATAGGCAGGGATTCATTCAATAAAACACCTAAAGAATAAGAAGATAAGGAATAAGGAGATATTTAGTTATTATGTCACAGATATTCACTGGAATTATATATTTATTTTCTTTTACATTTGGAAATTAATAACAACTTTTTTTTGCAAAAAAGCACTTTAATTTTGTGGCTAGCTCTGTGAATGGGAGCTGAAGCCAAGTTCCAATCACCTATTTATCCATGTACTGCCTCTCTAAATGAGCAAAGTACTACAGCCCATCACCCCCAAGTTAATCACATCTGCTCATTTGGAGGTACCACTGATTTGCTCGCTGTTAGTCTATCCCTACAGGATACCTGCATAGATGCAAACCAGAAACTAAGCTGCAATCAGCTCCCATATTTTGATTTTCATATTTTCCATTTGGTTCTGTTAGACTACTGGAAAATTAATCTGCAAGTGACCCTTAAAACCTTACAAGCCCAGTGCACAGGTAAAAAGCAGTAGCCTTGAAAAATTAAACTTGTGTAACAATTTTCTGTCCTACTTCATTTAATGGTGCAAATGACAAGCAATCCAGTTGACTGAATTCACTAATATGAAGTCAGTACAAGGAACATCACAATTCTGTCTCAGGTTCTGAACTTTAAATGGACCAAGTATTTCATACACATCAGAAACAGTAATATGCTTGTTAAAGAAAATTTTTAAAATCTAAATTGAGTTCAAATTGAGTGCCTATCTTTTAAATTTTTATTAAACTTTGTTTCTCATTCTCCCTCTCATTTAGATGCTTGCAAAATAAATATAATTATATCCAACTTTAATAACTTTGGTACCTTGAGCTGCAGGTGCTAGTATGCTGTATCTATTACCATATTTTAAGCCCTTTTAAGAAGATTGCATTAATTTCTATGATAATTTAGAGCCCATAATGCATTCCAAGATGCGAATAGATGTTAATCACTACAGAATGATTTTGCTGTATACTAACGAAGTCACGCTGTAACCAGTAACTACTAACTTTTAATATTCAACATTGCCCCTGAAAGACTTGATTAAAATTTCGTTAGAGTAACGATACCTTTGAGAACAGTTTAAAAACCCCAAACTAATCAACAAGTACATGAACTGCTATATCCTTCCTAAAGAAACTTTTAGGACTGAAAACATTTACAGTATCCATTCCATTCTTTGGCCAGCACTAAAAGAAGCTATCTATGCATATCTATCTTTTGGTAGCAGTACAGACCTAGTACAGCAGCTAGCTCAAAGACAGTAGGCAGAATAGAGCCAGCATTATTAAAATGATATTATTATGTTCAATATTACAGGTACATCACTGAGAAAAAACTGACATCAGTGATTGCATAACTATTCTGGTATTAGAATATTTAGATTGATAAAAAAAGGCAAGAGTTTCCTTTATGATTTATGTCAAACCTCAGCTTGTTTCATCAAACAGCCTCTAACAGAGCAACACTGAAATTTAAATATCTATACGAAGAAGTTAAAATTGGCAACATTTTTCTGGAACAAAGCCATTTACAACTTTTCTGCAGCCTAAAAGTAACTAACGGATGCCTTTTCTGCATTAGCCTGTTCATTGTTATTGCTTCATGACAGTTATTTAAAACACCATGTACTAAAGGTACATGTTTTGTTATTATCAGAAAGGTGACTCACAATGAAGGGATCCTCCTGCCTGTGACCCAATACACAAGCTGAGAAAAGCTTTCAGCTTTGCAAGAGTTTGCCCTCTGGACACACAGGGGTATTTGGTTATCTGTTTCATTGCTGTGTCAATGTGCATGGTACTGACTATATTAAACCTTCAATCTTCCTTCAATAACCAAGGAAGAAACAGCTGTAGTAGAAATTATGGCTGTGCTGCACAAATTAAACAGTTTCACTTAACAATGGATTGTTTCTGCTACATTATTGCATATAAAGATTATAAGTCCACCTTCCCAGACCTAGAGTACCAACTTCTTGAGAACCTTGGTCAGAGAACAAGCTTTTAGGAAGTTTACCACAAAGCATTGGTGTAAGAGTGAGAATAGAATAGACTATTTCAGGTGGAAGGGACCTACAACAATCATCTTCTATCTAGTCCAACAGCCGGAGCAATCCAGGGCTGGCCCAGCTGAAGCATGCTCTTAAGGGCTTTGTGCAAATGTCTCTTGAACACTGACAGGCTTAGGGCAATGACCACCTCTCCAGGAAACCTGTTCCAGGGTCTGACCATCCTCTTGGGAAAGAAATGCTTCCTGATGTCCAGTCTGAACCTCCCCAACATCCCCATGCCTCCTGTCACTGGTTCCCATTGAGAAGAGCTCAGCACCTCCCTCTCCATGTCCCCTCCTCTGGAAACTGCAGAGCAGTAAGGTCGGCCCTCAGCATCCTGATCTCCAAACTAGCCAAGCCTAAACTCCCGAGCTGCTCGTCAGAGGAGCACATGTGCATGGATTTTCCGGGGAGTTTCAAATAACACTTTCTCAGGTTTTACTGATCCCGTGCCATCAACTTCTGGCATTGTCCATGTTGGTCCTGTGAGGCAAGGAGCCCCTCTTGCCCCCAAGCTGCCACACGGCACCAGGTCAATGCGGCAGGAGCTCTGCAGCAGGAGAATGATGCTGCCGAGCCCCAGGAGGGCACGTGTGAGACCTGAGAGTGTGCAGCACTTCCTCGGTCCCATCCCTCTGCAGCAGGACGATGGCTCTGTGTGCTGGCACATGGGGCAGCTGGCACCTATGCTCTGCGGTGGCCTCTGGACACTGCCCTTACAGCAACATCACCAGGCGGGTGGTGGTGGTACCATCATCACTTTGGTGCTAGCACCAGATGGAATAACAACTGATTCTGATGTTTACCCTACTCTTGCTCCCTTTGCTAACATGCACGCTGCTGGAGCTCTGCTCTGAGCTGCTGGGTGCACATGCCTGAGGACCATGATACTTCTTGTCTGTGAAGAAAGCACAGCTGCTCCTCTGATCACCTCCAGTGCCCAGAGAGCCCTGCAGGCAGCAAGGAACTCCTCGGGCATGTAACGGAGGACACACAGAGTGCAAGCAGCGCTTATTAGCATCAGGAAGCTCAAACTTACACCACCATGCACAGAGGCATCCTCACAAGCAGGAGGAACAGAAGTCACTCCATGGCTTTGCATCTTGTTCCTATGTGATCTCTTGATCTTCTCATTTCCAGGGAGTCTGTGCTTTCAAAGGAAAGTGATGCTCAAGGTAGTCTAGGAAAGACACCACCTTCCCCTTCTGTCTATGACCACGTCCCCATGGCACAAGGATGGCTCCTTTAAATAAAAATAGTCTTTTACAACCGTTGTGTCTTACCTGGGGAGGCAAAGTACACATCCCACCTCAGAGGTGTGCGGCAGCAAGGAAAGAGGATTAAATGAGTCATGTGGGATCAATGGCATTCGTGCTCCAGGGACAGCTAAAACCTCACAGGGAACCAGTCCACTACATTTTCAGTGGTCCAGTCTTTCAGCTCATCTTCTGCCAGCGCCACTCAACTGGGCAGCTCCTGTGCCATGCCTCACCTGCATGGACAGTGAACCTGCGGCACTGCAGGCTGTGATCCTGTGCTCCTGCATCCTGCCCCACCACCTTGCTGAGACCCAGATCCTGCTCTAGAGCAGTGTATGAATTTCTACAAGAACTGAAAAAGCCAGAAGTTAGGCACAGATTTCACCTCCATGGCAAAACGGCAAGAGGCTTTGGTCCAGCGCAGGGCTATTCCCCAGCCTCATCCTTGGAAACTGTTTCATCGGAAACTTAAAGATACAGCTGAAGACACAGCACAAGGCAGACAATAACGAAGGCATTTTCACTTGAGGAAACCAAGGTTTTGTGAAGTGACAAGGGACTGAAGCCACCACCCTCCACTGAGGAGGGTTAACGACAGGCAAATGACTCAGCCCTGCCTTAGACACTTTGCTTGCAGAGCAAAGTTACAGGAATCAAATACCACAAGGTGATTTACCCTGGGGCTTTGCAGCACATGAAATTTTCACCCAGCATGTGATAAGAGCATGCACAACTGGCAGTTACCACAGAGGAGCTTAAACTTCCTTAATTACACACCAGCAAACTGCATCTCTTCAGCTGCCTTAGCTCCTTCTCTGTAAAGCACTCATTGAACTGCTGGGGGGTTTTAATAGTTTTTTTCTTTTTTCCTTACTATGTCGAGCTAAACACGTTAAAGCAAAATACGTTAAAACACTAAGATCCAGATAGATCAAGTTCATCATACCAATAAACAAATGAGGTTCTTACACAGAATCCTCTCACATGGTTTCATCCCACACAGACACCGTATAGGACTTTAAGGTAGTTGTTAATGACTATTGCTTGGATTGATCACACACTCACCTTCAGAGTTATTTACTCTTACCTATGGGACATTCAAAGCAGTATGCTGACTAACATACAAGTAAATCCAATCTAAAAACACCCTATAAATCACCTGGATTGGTCTGCAAATCATGGAATGTCCTGAGCCTCTTGCAGCCCAGCTTCTAGTTAAGCTAAGTTAAGCTTCTAGTTTGAGCTAAACCTC
>JAVHNF010056394.1:15912-32295 GCA_034783455.1 Micropsitta finschii
GAAAAAGTTGACATATCTGAAGTCTGTATGAAGCACGAATGCCATACTAATAATAAAACAAATGGACTATGCTCTAGGCCTAGGGTTTTTTTAACATGCCAAATTCCTCCATAGGATAAAGACCAAGGAAATTATCTCTGGCAAACAGACTGATTACACTCAGTTTCATTAATAAGCTATTGATGTCTCTCTCTAAAAGACCCACATATGCAAATACTGGCCTTCATATATTTAAATTTTTCTCTATCACCCCAAGACTGTCCTAGCTCACCACAGCTGTGTCCTTTCCAAGCTGTCAGACTTGCATATTAACTGATATTTCATCAATTTGGCCTGAGCTGCATTTCTGAGCCCCAGGGGGAAAAGCTAATGCATTAAACACAGAACATTAGCCTCCTGGAAGTCGTATTTCCTTCAGAAGGAAAGAAACCTTCCTCAGTCTGGCTGTACAAACCAGAAGCACCAAGATGGCATGGAGAAACTCTTATTGCTCCTTGTGAATTTTTCATGAGCATTTCTGCCCATGCATCTCTAACATCCAGATGTGCTTTACTGAACTTTACTTATCCACATGGTAAAGATGGGAAAGGTAAAAATTATCTGGTCCTCCACATTTTGGGGTATATTTGATGCATAAAGAAACAAAGATGATTCTTTTCTGTGCAAAAGTAATTGAGGATACCAGGGAGGAGTATTTGGAGCTGGGACTGGGAATCAGGATGGATGGACATTAGTTTGCTAGTCCATAGCCCAGTGTCTACAGAATCATGCAGTGCCGGAGGTAGTTAGTTTGTAGCTGTACAGATGGTCATGGATGATAAGATTTGCCTCAGGCAGGAGAGCTGTTCTTGCTTATTCTACTGAAATGCAGCCTTAGACATTTGTAGCTAAATTGCTTTGATTTTTTTTATTGTAAACTCCTCAAGTTAAAAGGGTAAAGCTCAATTTAAGAACAAGATGTCAGAAGGCGAAGTATAAAATGCAAGCATCCCTTAACCTAGCTTAAATACAAATTTCAGAAACAATTTCATTTGAAATACATTTAACTTGCAAGCTTACCAATCACATCATTTCCCATACAGTTCAAATCAAGACTCGGCAGAACTTTCTCATTAATGCATCAAATAATGCAGATGTCCTTTTTTTGCCCCCTTTGAAGTGACATATGCTTCAATTTATTTTTAATCTTCTTAGTGATGTTGTAAGTAAAGCCGCCCTGTGTGACATATGAAGTTACTATTTTCTTCATTGCTATGAATCTGGAGAACTCAGGCAGTAGTGGCTAAACACAGATTGAATCAGGCTGTTTAACCTAAATGCCAAGGAATGAAAGCCAGCATTTAATTGTGAGGACATACACAAAGGCAAATGCAATGAATTTGCCCCTTGCACTAAGACACAGAATACACTAAACACTTAAACCCCCACATCTGCACTTTTTTACAAGGCACATTTTCACTGCCAGATGAAGTCTTTCAGTTGTAGCTGTGTGGAACAACAGTGTCATCCAGTGGTTAGTTGCCTAACCACATACTTTTCTTCCCTCCAAATTTTCCAGTGTGCATCCCAAGCTTGCCGTGCTACTTGACAGATGACAGCTTGAAAATGAACTGGCATGAACAACTCGCCCTCTGCATCACATCTTTAAGCAATATTTCAGGTAGTAGAATGGCTTTCTGCAGTGTCAGCTCTGGGGAAGGAGAACGGGTTCCATGAGGAGCCTCTCAGCCTTTTGGAGATGGGGTGCAACAAGCAACCATTTCATTTCAGGATGATGCAAGCGAGGAGAATTTGCAGTTCTTACAAATTTGTGGTCAGGGCCATTTCAACAGATGTTTGTAGGATTTGACTCTAGGAATCCATTTAAGAAGATGACTCAGAAATCCAGCTAGCCCAAGGAGGGCCAGGCGAGTTGGTCCTCAAGGTGCTAAAGACACTCTGCTAACCTCCCTTGGCCTTCAGCATTTGCAGTCCAGGGGCTTCCCGAACCAGAGGTAGCACCTCCATGTTCAGCAGCCTGTCATAGATCTCTATGTAGTTTGCCCATAGATCCCTGTAGCTTGCCCAGTTGCTCCTTAAAACTGTGTTCCTTCTACATCCGAGAAGCCTTGTACTTATATATATATCAGCAGGGAAACAGCTTCTCTTGTCTGTTTTGACTCCACCAGCAGTCCTTTCTCCTGGAAGAGGAAATGAATAATCTATCCCAGCACCCTTTTTCTAGGCCACCATGGTGCCAGATCTCCCTTCATCCACCTCTTTGAGCCTCCAGACCTGTATTTGACTGCAGGAGCTACTCTACGTCTTTGAGTTTCTTTGACCTTCTCTGTGCTGTTACCAGCTCTACAATAGCCTTTTTGAGACAGAGACATGACTGCAGGTAATATTCAAGATTAAAGATGGCATTTTTGGCAAAGCTGGAACTTCCTTTCACTTTCAATAAAAGAAAGACAAAATTAATAATACAGTTTTGTTTTGTTTAAATAACATAAAGATCTTCACTAGCATAAAAATAAATTGATTTGACTTTATTGTTTTCATGCATTTTCCTCTGACCTAAGGATTAAATATTTATGCTACTCTCTGTATAACATATCTAAGTATTTAATGTTTTATACTGTGATTTGCCATGGTCGAAATGAAATCCTTTAGTATTACTGAACTGAAACGTCTTGACATTTTTGAAACAAAATGCAATAAATGTTCTGATGTTTCCGAACTTGAAGACATGACTAAATAGAAAGATTCGGTTTGTCATAAAATTCAAAATTTCCATTTTATTTTGGCATAAGTTGGTTACCAAAAAAAAAAAAAAATCCATGGGAAAACAGTTCTATCTTCTCAAGGCTAGTTGCAAGAGTTTTCCAGATGGGAAATGATGCAGCTTCTCATGGGAATATAGTGCTTTCTGTATATTTTATTAAAGGCATGCATATGATCACTTTGGAAAAGACATATTAACCTCAAGATTTATGCTTTGTTTGCAAGAAAAAGATGCTGCCAGGGAAAACTAAAACATAACAGACAGCCCAGGAGAGACCAACCTTATGACTAAAGAAACTTTTATTTTCTTTGTTAGAGATACCTTCCTTTTTCAAGACTTAATTTTCCTTTCCCTTGAATAGAACCTTAGAAGAAATTCACCAGTCTCAGAGTCCTAGACCCCTCTCCTTCCTTTTGTCCATGCAGCCCTCTCTATTTCACTGCAGGAGAGAACAAAATATAAGGAATTTTATAAAAGAACATAAGCAATTTAGGCACAATTAGATATGTGCTTTTAAATCTGCTAGGTGCATTTAAAAGTCTCCCTAGACAGGTTATGAGCATTTATATCCTCATTTATATGGCCTGCCAAAACTACTTCTTTAAATTAGCTTGAAGCAGGCCAGATAAACCTAGAAGGAAGTCAGCTGTCTTTTCTTCTGGCATATAGATAGCCATTGCTTCTGCTTTCAAGGCTAACAACAAACAAGATGAGGGTAGAGATAAAGAGGACAAAGACTAAACCATCTTTTTCCTTAAGAGCTCACTATGCAAGCAGCAAAATGTCAAGATGAATTGGATGAAATAGTAGAGTAAACTCCAATAGGAACAATCCATCTTTTGAAAAGAAAGGCTGCCAGATAGGCTGAAAATGTTCCTTGGCTAGATTACCTCTTCCCCAGCAAAGCTCATGAAATCATTGCACTAAGCAATCACAGATAAAATGATGGGGTAATTATGAAGGTTTGAGCCATAATACTTGAACTTGGCAAAAAAGCGAGATAAAAGCTCTCTGTTCATTAGTGTTATTAGGTTTCAGTTTGTGCTGAAAATCTATATTTTAAGGAGCCTTGAAGAGCATGCAGTGAAAGAAGAGGAGAGTGTGTGTGATAGCATCTCTGCCAGTCTATTTGGGACTGGGTAACGCAGGGGGCATTGGAGGCATTAGAGGGGTGGGAGGAGGCCAGAGGAGGTATTACAATGCTCTTCAAAAGGTAACATTGCTAAGAAAGTTTTGGGAATTGTGTGTTGAGAATCTGATGGAAGAAGGCAGGGTTTATATGAAGGTGACCTTCAGAAACACGTAAGCAGAATATTATCACTGCCCTCTGCCTACAGCAGGAAGAGAAAACTGTATGTTCCTGGAGGGAGGAGTGGAATCACAGCTACAAATCCAGGTGCTGCCCAAATGTTTTTGTATTCTGATTTTAACAAAAGTGTATAACACTGATGTTTGTGGGGTATTTTTTAACCCACTGTTTTGTTTGGTGGGTTTTTTTCTTGTTTCTGGGTTTGGGATTTTTCTGTTTCCTTGTTTTTTGCAGGGGATGCACAGGTGGTATAGCTGCAGCTGTTACAAGGCAAAGCATATGTACATACAGAGATGTTCTGTTTTAGTATGAAATAAGTTTTCTAGCCTCCAAGGAGAAAAAAGCAGGAGAAGGGTGCTTGTGACTTCATGCAGTAAAGTTTTTATCTATCTGAACAGTAGTGCACAGAAAGTTCATGTTATGAGATAGGGAGAGAAAAGTAAGTTCATTCATAGAGAGCAAGAGGCTAAAACAGGCAAAAAGCAACCTCAGCTGCAAGAAGTCTTAAAATACGTTTGCAATATATGGACAATATAATTGTGGGCACATACAGGGTTAAACCCAGCATCCAAGGCAATACAATGAATTCAACCTCCCATTCCTAGAGCAAAGTTCCTCTAAACATAACTCTCTGTGGTTTCTGGAAGCCAGACTTTCACAACCAAACCACACCTTTCCCAGGCTGCAGGCTGGTAGGGTGGAGATCCTCTAATTCACTCGGGCTAGAAAACCCAAGGAGAGCCTCACAGTGACAGAGAAGGGGAAAGACATAACCTCTCCCTAATCTCTCCACACTGGTCAGGGCAATTCAGTAAGACTGTGCATTGGCAGAGTATTCCTGCCCCGTACTGCAGCAAGTGAAATACTCCAGATCCTCACAATTGCGGCTGTAATTCCATTGAGGGTTTCTGGCGACGTTAGCCAACCCCTGAAGTCTTTCTCTTGATGGAATTAGAAACCTGCTATGGTCTGTGGGATAGACATCGATGCTGATGTCATTAGCATCAGCAATGCTTCTGCCTGAAAAGGCTGAAGCACTGAAAAGCAGCTTCTGAATGTAGGATAACAATATACAAAGAAATTGAATATGTTGTTTGCATTATTTGTTATAACATGGTGCCTCCTTGCTTTTCTCCTTTCTTTTACCTTGCTTGCACCAAAATCTACTAAAATAGCACCACTAAAGGCAGTGGGGTCATGTTGCATAAACCCATCTGATGTGAAGTCATGATCAAGCTTTAAATATAAGTATATTGCTAATTCTATGGTAGCTATCGGACAGTGGTGGAAATCCTCATTACCTAAGGGGCAGTTTTGTGCCTAGAGCTCTGTCTGCATGGGGCTTTGCCTTCCATAGAAGGCTGCTTGACTGGCTCCTGCACTTTGTCATCTTAAGTGGCCTAAAAATATGCTGACAATAAAAGCTTTTCTTGACAGTTGTGTAGAGGCCTCTAGTGGGGAGATAAACAGAGGGTGGAGGCTATTCTTCCTTCCCCCTCCCCCACCCAGCCTAACACTCCACCCAAGGCAGAGGAGCCAAAAATGTGTCCGCTGCAGCAGCTTTCCCTTATTTCTGAGAGTTAATCTCCTCCAGAACTGGATTACCACTGGCTAATCCTTTAACCACAGGCACATAATGTTGGAAATGGATAACTTAGAAACCTGCTCAGAGCAGACACATTTAAGACACATGCACGGCTTTTTGGCTGCTCGGCATCACGCCTGTTAGAGCAAACACTGCCCGCTGCTATTTGCTGGCTCCTGCCTTGCTTAAGAGGCCTGTCATACCCTTTCTGCATTACAGAGTGGGGTTTACTGAGCTGCTATGCACTACCCTCCACATTATGCTGGAGCTCTGCTATTCCACCTCCTGCCTTCTTGGAATGTGTTTTATATTTTAGTTGGAGAGCTGTAGTAAAGATTTTAAATGAGCAGTTTCTGCTCATTACACAAGCCTGCCGCCCTATTAAACAGATAGATATTGCACTTCTCATTGTGCTGGAGCCTTCTGCAGCAGTTTGTGTACTGTGTCCCACACTACACTGCTTTTTATTTACATTTCAAAACACCTGTCTAGTGCTGTGCATGCTGCACAAAAATTAAAATTACAGCGTGGCGCAGGAAATACGCTAAATATTTCTGCCTCGTTGATATTGCACTGGAATGTGTTAGAGGGGAAAGGGAGGAAGAAGCATCATTATTTCGTTCTTAAGGCATATGAAGAGCCAGATCTTTTTGATTAGTAGCGTGAAGCACAGAGGTGAGTTACGGTACAGGAGTAATAACACATCTTGGCTGATGAGTCAGCATCAAGCAGGGAGGCAGTGACATTGTTTTTTACTCTGGGCATCATCGGTATTTGTTCAGCAATCAGGCAGTATCTGGGATATTGATTAAGTATAGATAGCAATACTGATTGTAGTCTAATCATGTAACTGGAAGGTAGCTTCTGAACACATAATTACTATGCAAAAAAATCATCCATGCTCTGTGCTGAATTATCATATAAAAAGGAATATTATTAATATTCTGTAATGGCACAGAGGAGAAAGTAATGATGATATAGTGTATTCTGAGTCTCACATTAAAGACTAATCCAGTGCTACACTGTGATTCAGTATGCATTGTGTGTGAACCATTTGGTGTGAAGTTAGAGGCAGTCAAATGCAGTCCTACCCACCTCATAGCCTTGGATGTTGATACCTGCTTCATGTAGGGTGGAAGGGGCATTTTACTCTTTCAGCATGGGGAAACTTCAAACTTACAGGTTCTTCTTATAAAATGTCTGTTGCATTTGCTTGCAAGCTCCCTGCAGTTCCAGTTTCTAATCAGCTATGTATTTGTAGTACGTATAATGCCTAGAAAGTCATTCTGAGTTATCTATGACTAGAAAGTTTTAAGCTGGTACAAAGGGACATTGTCATAATATGAAATCAGGCCCTGTATCAAAGTCACCAATAATTGAGAGAAAAGGCATTCCTTCTGGCTTTAATTTTAATACTTTAATATTGACCATTGGTCATTTTAATATTGACCAGCACTGGTATAATCAATTAAGAATATTTGTTAGGTTCACAGATTTCTACTACGTTGGAAATACAAAAGTGATGTTATGCCATTAGGCTGCATGTGCGTCACTTCTGTCTCCTAGGCATAGCAGGGAAACAGTTTATCACTATAGTGCACCAAACATGTCCTCATCTGTCAGCCAGCCCCTTTATCATATATTTGTGCCTCCATTTCAACAGCAGGTACCGAATGTCACCCTTGTATTTACTACTGTATGGTTCTGCTGAGCCAGCTCCTCAAAAGTCTTTGTACAACAAAACCCAATCTTTCCGCAGAAAAGGCTTTTGAAAAATGCACAGAGACTGTGCCAAGGTAGGTGTCTGCCTCAGATCAGCCGCTGTCAGCAGAAATCCAAGATCTGGGTAAACTGTTTGAAATGATTCAGGTGTTCAGGATATGTCTAGTCTACAATCAGCATGTAAGCTTCACTTGCCTCCATGAGATTTGCAGGGAGACAGCTGGCAAGTGAGGAAGTCCATCCACCAACAGAGGTGTAGAGACGATACTGGTTTCCTGAACACATCAGCCAAAGCAGCCTGAGGATGTCTTTGCCTCTGGGAGGCAACTACCTGCAACAGTGAAGTTGTTTTCCATATGCTGAAGGTTTGTTGTTTTATTTATGATGCTGCGATGGTTTACTGTAATGAAACAGTGCAATATGGGCTGTGGTCTCACTGGAGAAGAAAGCAGAAATAATCTTCATTTATTAAGATGAAGACTTTAAGTGTCGCTAATACCTTAAAATAATTCTTTAATTAGGTAACTGAATCTACATCAGACATTTGCTTTCAGTCTCTGGAATTGGGCTGGGTCTCAGTACTTCAGTGACTAGGAAATGGTCATGTATCTCTGATGACAGAGACTGCATAGATGTTCCAATTTAATCATGTTCAGAAAAAAATTACGTTTTAATTCTAGTTCCCCTCTACTTCCTATAAAATTCAAGGGTGTTTTCATTAGTTGAAAGACCTGACAGTGAGGTGAGATTTGCAAATCTGGATTTTAAATTAGGTAATTTGTATCACTTGAGACAACCCAAAGCACATTCTTAGTTTGACTGGCAGAGCCTTTCTGTCCCAAAATGCTGAATTCATCTCTAGCAGAGACTGCTGCTCCAGAATAAGCTACAGATCTCAGCAACATCTGCATGTTCAGCTGAGCACTGATGCTGGCTCACCTATACTATTAAGTTGTTAGCAGAGTCATGAGAATGTTTAATGAACTGGTAGAGATATCCCTGTTCCCAGGACAAGAACAGATGACTCAAGAAGCTGTACAGACACCACCTTCCAGCTGTTATCAGACACCATTTACCACTGTGGAAATCAGTATTTGATATTTTCAACCCAAAACTCAAGGACTTTGTAAAAGTTCCTAAACTGTGACTGGTTTTTTTAACTAATACAAGCTACAGACAGATCTTTCAACCCTTGTGACAGTTGGATGCAATCCCTGCCTCAGTTCCTCCAACATTTGCACGTCTTCTCTGCAAGCTGGGCTGAATCAGCTGGGATATCACAGATTTTCTTGTGCAAAGTTGCTCCTGGAGAAACACTGCCAAATCTTCTGCTGATTATGGCACACACAATTTTCCTAGCTTGACTACAAATCTTAGCACTATACTGCTCCGTAGAGCTATTCAAATGTTGCTAGTCCATTCATTGAACCCAAGCACAATGGTATCTTGTGCTTGCCTTCATAAGACAAGAAAAAATGAATCAAGAGCTTCATTGCAAATGTTTAGTGTGAGGAGTTCGTAATTTTAAATTCATGAATTGCAAAGAAACAGACCTGTAATGGGTGAAGAATCCTAACGTAAGTGCCAAGGAGTTTTTATGTCCATTATATTCTCACCTTAACAAATCAAAATTATTTAAAATTACTTTGGTGGCACAACAAGAGCTGGTGGACTCTAGAAGGGAAATGCTGCTGCTCAAGAAACAGTATTTGCCTCACGGTGGTAAGTGAAATCTGTCTCATTCACTTATTTTGGTCATCAGTTGGTTTTCTGATGGAGCAGCAGAATGTACAGTTGGGAAAAGACCATTTTTATTTATTTACTTACTTACTGAATCTTTTACATTGAACATCTGACAATGCAGCCAAAGAATGCACTGTGGGGAGCATGCCAGTGAGGCACCAGGATGGTCAACCTGCCCAACATTTCTTAAATGAGAAAAGCAAAAGGTTATAGAAGTAAGTGCAAGAGCAGAAGGATGAGAAGATGCACTTTTTATTTCTCACTGCTTCCAGAATACACACACACCAGAGAGTACCAGGCTCTGTGTGGTAAGTTGCGTACTGACACATCAAAGTGTGTGTTTCAGTGAATTTGTAACAAAAGGACAGGCCACACCAGCAATTTGTTTCTCAAAATACATAAGCTTCCCTGGGGCCAAGTTGTGATGCAACTTCCAGAGCCACACAGGAGAACAACAAGACTAAAATACCCCATAAAAATTTGTACTGTGAGTGGCTGCTAGAGCAGGGCCCTTGGTGACTCAGTTTGCCTTGCAGTCTGCTGCTGGGGCAGTGTAACAGTATGAAGCATGGGTCTCACAGCAAAGCCACGGTTTGACCTTTAAAGTATATATCTTCATATTTGTATTATGCCTGAATTGTCAGGCGTTGTCATTGGTCCACGTCAATGGTTAGTTTTGGAAGTTACATGGTGTTGCTGGTTAATGTAATGGTTAAGCATGTGTAAAGTGGGAATTCTGAATATCGCAGCAGGGTGTTCATAACACAGTTTTTGAAGGCAAAATTCAGTGTTACTGTTGGTAGCAGAGTCTTGTGGGGGAGGGGAGGAAGTAGAAAAGGGGACAGGATGGCTGAAGGAGGCAAAAATTTCAATGAAGGGAGCTTAGGTAAGAGGGTGTTGAAGGAAGAAGTGTGGCAGAAACAAAAAGCAGCAGAGAGCTATAGATGGAAATGCTTTCCTTTCCAGCTACTGCTGGGATGTGAATAGGGTCAGCAGTTTTATCTGGGTGGAAGCAGTACTGCTTGAAGTAGTAACTGTCCCATATACTCCTGTGCAGAGGCTGTAGCTGGGGAGTATAGGGAGGTGGAATAGCCTGTCCCAGGGCAGCTGCTTGCTCTGACCCTGCCTTGAGATGTCCTGCCTCAGATTTCAGCTGTCACAAGCAGCAGGAGCTCCACTGACTTCAGAGTGCCACTTCTTCTCTTTCCTCTGTCAACCACAGCACCCAGGGAGCAAGAAAGGGTTAAGGGTCTGGCTGGAGCGTATGCACAGCTGCGAGTCCAGATGAACCCTTGCAGACATTGTGCTCTGCTGTTTATACAGGGTTCATTTTCTACTGCACTACAGCACACTAGCATACCCCTACTCGAACAGGCACACATACACACACGAGTGCCCCTCTGAGAAGATTACAGTAACCAGCAGTTATAATTTTACTTAAGCCTTTATGACATTTTTAATTAAAAAGGCTTTAGTGCTTTTCTAACACGACATTTGATTGCACTCTAGATAATGCACCCTTGCAGATTCTGGCAGCAGTAAAGCATTTAGAAAATGTATGAAATATTTTTATAAGGAGTTTTGCCTGATCTGTCTTCAGTGAAAGACAATGATTTCAAACCATGTGTATTCTTTTGAATAAAATAACAACATATGGCAGAGGAAGACAGCTGAAGAAATTCACCCTGTCCAAACTGCTGTCCATTCTGAACTGTGTTTTCATTGCTGCCTAGATTCACATTTATGTTTCATATATGAATTCGCTCAATTTTGTTGCACCATTTTGAAGTATTGACTGAAATGAAACCTGCTACAAGCTGCTTCTTGTCTGTCTGAAAAAACCTGGGTCTGATGGCCTTATCATCCATACCATTTTAATTTATTTGACTTAATCCTGATTTTCATCTCAAGCAGAATCAACGATCCTCATTCCTCAGCAGCCATCAGAATTATGCCTTATTATTATTTTTATAACTATTAATATTTATATTCCTTTGATTTATTCACGTGCATTCCTTTATCCACTTTGGTCTGCAGTAATCACGCTATGCTTAAACATGGTACCTTGTTAATCTTTGACACTGAGCTCTAATGCTACACTCTTTCCTAGATTTATGCAAATCTGAAAGCAGAAATGCTGTTACTAAAGACCTCACACATTTTGATGCTATGGATGCATTTCCAAGATCAAAATTCTAGCACCACTGAAGTCATTTGAAGTCAGCTATTGACAAAAAGAGCTCCTAGATCTTTCTCAGATTAATAGATCTCTTAGAGAATTATTTTGGTTTTGCTTTTTTGAATTTTTGTGTTCAGGTGTTCTGGTTTTTTTCCAATCAGGCAAGCACATAACATTTCAAATTGTTTCCACCCAAACTGAACCAAAACCATACTTAAAGAATTCTGAGTAAAAACAAATCCTGGGTAAAGCCAAGTTACTATTTCAGAACAAATGAAAATCTTATTTCATTTTTTTCAGTTTGTAGGGAAAAAAAGATGTCTATTTTGTGCTGAAAAATATTGAGAAAGTTTTACTTTCATTGCTTTTTTTTTTTTTTTCAAATAAAACTTTGGTGGAATATCCCTGCAGAAAGCTTCAGCTGTGGGAAACAAATTAGTCATTTCATGACAAATTTTGTCTATGGCTCCATCAGGGTATTATGCAAATGCTTCCCAAGTGGGTTTGTCCTGAGATCATTCTTACGAAATGAATAGTTCTCACCCTTCTGCTATGGATGAGGTAAAAAGCACAAATATTCACATCAAAACCTCCTCTTCATTTGTTAAATCCTGATTTGAAATGCCCAGCCCCAGATTTTTCAGTCAGTATTTTATGGCACTTTATTTTTTGTAGGCCACCTTATTTACTCCAAGCATAATTCCCTTGCAGACCGGATACTGCATGTCCCTCGGTAGGCACTACAGTAAGGAACCCACACTTGTAGTTGCTTCCTGTGGTAAGAAAAGTGATCTATGCCACTTGCCCAGGGATGTAGGGTGGCCTGACCCTGCAAGAGCCCTGGGGTTCAGCTGGACCTGCAGCAGCCTTAGCGCATCTGCATGTGCAAAAGGAAGAATGGAGGTGACTGGCAGGGGGCAAGCTGTGTGTTGCAGGAAGGAGATGGCTTCCCAAGGGACACCTCTGGGGACCAAGCATTGTCCAGGCAGAGTGCTCTGAATTTGATATCTACTTTAAAACAATATCCCCACATTGGATCTGCTGCCAGACTGTTCCTTTAGGGGGGATGGGGAGAAAATTGTTATTCCACATTGAGGATTGCATAGGGCTTCACAGTCAGAGAGCAGGACTGGGTATCACTCTCTGTTTTAATGTTGTGTCCAGCCTTCCCATGGCTGCAAACTTTTCACTGCTTTCCATTTTTATAGTGAGGCGAAGGTCCTTTTTAACTAGCCTTTGATCCATTTCCTGAATCCCATCTATCCCACATAATGTGTGAGGTGGTGGCATAAAAGAAGACATTTTGTCAGATTAAATCTGGTGAATCCCATCTCATTCACTAGTCGTTTGAGCTTCAAATGACGACGACCCCTACCCCTTGGCTCCATACAGAGAGTGGTCCTCTGTTGTGCACATTTGCGTGTGTAGCTCCTTGCTTTTGGCTCATCCCAATTTTTTATCCTTTTTTTTATCCTCTACTTCTAACTGCCCAGCAGCCCAGAAGCAAGTTGGGAGAGCTGGTGGACACAGCCCTGTGCCACTGTGCCCAATGCCCAATGCTGGATGCAGGTGATGAGGCTGTGGGGAGAGCCCTGCTCAGCTCCGTCGGAGCATGCTCACCAATGGGAACATCAGGTCTCCTTAACAAACCTCTGAGCTGCAGTGAACTGAAAGGCTGCAGAGGCTTATGACCTGGTCAGATGTTGATAGCTTTCTTCCTGGTGAATGCTACATGTTCCTGCCATCTAGTCAGGAGTGGCCCCACAACTCAGGTTTCAAATGCAACACGAACCATGGAAATGCTGCAGTCTTTCATCAAGTGGTGGCTGAAACTCTCTAAAATGGGTGAAGCAGCTCGTGTTTTCCTGCATGCCATGCTGGGGAACCACTGCACCATTTTCACTATGGTTTTCCTGAATGTTTTCCTAGCATTTTTCCAAAAGCATTCACACTGGGGTAAGCATGCTGCAGGGGTTATTTCAACTCCGAAAGTTATGAGAAACTAAAATTGTGTCTTAAAAGGACATGTTTCAGGCAGCTTTCACCATAAATGCCACTACTTATACTGTTTAGAAGAGGCATGGACTTGCAGAGTACAAGTGATTTTTGAGGCACCGCAGCTATTCCCCTGCTTTAAAATCAAAACTCAATACAATCATAGCTGTGGAGCTAACACATTACCCCCACAATGAAATTTTTACTATGTTTAACACCAGTAATTCATACGACTCCTGCCATTATTTGTGGCCTGAAAGATATCAGGAGAAGGAGGGGGAGGAATTCCTACTGACTTGAAAGAGGTTTTTAGAATCAGCATACTGTGGAGTGCAGTCCCCTTTTTCTTAATGACCCAATTTGGTTCAAAGAATGCTTCAAGGCATTCAAAAATGCTTTAAAAGCAGCAGGTTCTCAACTACATATGTCAAGCTGCAGCCAAGAGAGAAATTTTATAGCTCATTGAAAAACAAGATCATATGATGGAAAATCTGACACACCCTTAATTATTGCAGCCTGAACGAAGCCATTACAATAAAGCAAACTGATAAAACTTGGGAGACACAAAAGACAGGTCTGTAATAGGAAGCCAGACCAATGCCGTGTGTGCCTCGCTGCAGAGCTCTGGGGATCTTGCCTTTTTAATCAGAATACCTGGCTTCTAGCCTCAGCAGCACGCTTTCTGCATAGCTGCATGGAAAACCAACCCAGGATGCACTTGAACAAAAACCAGTATCATTAAAAAAAAATAAAAGATCCAGTTATTTTATGCTTGCTAAGAATCAAAGCTGCTGAGCCCCGGCTGCCTGCAACATATGATCCTCTTACACTCTAGTGTATTGAGCATGTTCAGTTTCTCTGTGAGGGGAAGAAGTTACAATGCATTAATTTCAGACATAAAGAGCAAATGGGGCATAGGGAAAATAGGACCACAGTATTATTTAGGTACTTCAGTCCTGCAGTTTTTCTGAGTATTGGTTACCTAATTGTCCCTGAGGAGCTGGGTTTGGGTGATTTTCTCACAGCCACAAAAGAGAGCAGTGGCAGAAAACACAAACCTTGCTTTAGCAGTGCTGTTTCGAAGATAGAGCATTGTGTTTAAATTCTGTGCAATTGAAGGTCATATTAATCACCTTATTTAATATTCCCCTTTTCTCTTAGAAGGGCAGTAGAAAGGTACTTGTAAAAGCTTCATCTTCATGCCATTTGGCAGCTTGGCAGCTTAGCAGCTTAGCCAGTGTTCTCTATAAAAAGGGAATTAAGAATAAAAAAAAATAATAATAATAAAAAAAGCCTAAAACTTCTCAAAATGGTTTTAAACTGTCTTTTGGTTTTCCAGCTTCTAATACAACCCCATACCTTCTGAGCCAACACCCCTACCCTCCACCCCGTTCTTCTGGCTCTTCATGTTTTATGCGTTTCTATCACCCTAAAGCTGACTGTGCTTACCCAGAGGTATAGCCCCCAATCTTAAATCCCAAACTGCCTTATTCAGTGCTCTTGCTCCCCCTCGTGGCTGTATATTATCTATACAGCGACTCTAAAGGACGGCTTGCAGAACTGCAAATGAACAACTTCAGAAGAGACAATGCTAATCTAATGTGCTGCAGATTTCCCTTCATGTACAAGTGTGATTGATACACTGGATTAATAGAAGGAGTAAAAGAAAATAAAACAAAAGCAACTGGCATCGCAACAGATTCAGGCACACAAATGGAGTGAGGCAGGTGGGTCTGTTCTGCGGCGCTTCCCCCTTTGATGGAATTTATGGCACGGTCCATTTTAAAGTCAAAATGCTCGCACCAGCCATGCCAGATCCACTCCCTGTGTGGGGAAATCTGGGCAAGCAGCAGGAAAGGCTTTGAGGCTTCCAGCAGACTGTTTTGTCAGATGTTGGCCACCCTGCAGATAAAGCCTCAGAGTCTGTATATCTATGAGGGAACCTGCCAAAACCAAAGTCATGTCCCCTGGGTCGCTGGGGTTCTGCCCTCCCTCCAAAGTCCTTTGTGAAGGCCTCCCTTCAGGCTCCATGGTCTTGCAAGGGGAGGAATTCACAGTAGAGGAGCCTGCCTAAGGCAAAATTCAATCCCAAAATTCACACAAAAAATCCTTTTTCTGGAGGTCAAAAAAGTAGATCTTAGTGTCAAGAGGCAGTGCTCCTTTCTGCAGAGTCTCTGCATAGATTCACGAGGGACAACAACAGGTCATGTGTGCAGACAGCTGGTGATAGAAAAAGCATGCAATCTGAGATACCTGCTTCTGTCTGGGGTGAGCAGACAACCCTTACAAAAGAAAATGTTTGACAAAAGAAATAAGAGATATTTGTCTAAAAGAAATTATGTTCCTTCCATGCCCTTTCATGCTATAAAACATATTATGAGGACAGGGAGGCCTTTTGAAATCCTTTTAAATATTTCCCATACATCTCTCTTGCTTCAAATATTTGATTCTTCTTATTGAAGCATTTGAAAATGAGTATATCTTGAGGATGTAACCCCTTTCCATTGCCTGAAACTGGGTGAGACACTTTCTCACCCCCGGTCAATGCACAGGACCCACTAGCCTGAGCCTCAGCATGTACACAGCTCCTGTTAAAGACCAGAGGCTGGGTGCCCAGGGCTCTCCACATCTGAATGTTAGATTCCAAATCCACCATGTGGATCCTGTTAATTCCACACTGAGAAAGAGTATCAGAGCTCAGAGTGATAATCCATAATGGACCTAACCCAAAATCCCCAGCCAAAGCAGCCATGACCTCTGAAGGAGCTCAGACCCAGATCCAGACTTCTGGGATTTACCCCAGCTCCAAAGGCTCTATGTGCAACATTAACACAACTCAAATCTCAGGAGACAAAAACAAACCACAGACTTGTTGATGCCCCAGCTGTGCTTGATATATTGAAACTGGACTCAGGAGTTTCCCTATCAAAACTGGCAATGCCACTGGCACTGACACGGGCAGTGACACTGGCAGTGACACTGGCACTAAAACTGGCACTGGCACTGCGTTGGCACTGGAACAGACACTTGCACTTTCACTGACGCTCGTACTGGCACTGGCACTGACACTGGCAGTTACACTGACA
>JAVHNF010056400.1:0-2500 GCA_034783455.1 Micropsitta finschii
CTGTTTTGTGATACAAAGCTGTTTCTGTAGATATGAAAAGTTTCCTTTTCATGCAGAGGTGAGGTTTGCAGTGTATGCTCAGCAAAGCTGAGAGACCCATAATGCAGCTCTTCCATCTGAGGGGTATTTATTGTGTTTGTTGGTGTCTATCCTTTTACAAAGGCAAGATTGGGTCTGGGTGGATGTGCTGCTGGCTGCTTGAAGGAAGCCAATACCAAGCAATGAGCAGTCTTTCCCAGTGACTGGGGATCTTTACATTGCTTTTACAATGAAACAGATATAAAAAGGAAGAATGAAATTATAACAAGCTAAATTGGTGCCAAATGTATGGGATTCCATGTGTGTGCAGTAAAGGGAAACCCAGCTCCTGTAGCTTTCCCTTGGAAAGTGACTCGTTCTGTATTTAGAACCCATGTGCAGGATGACCATATAAATGTGGTTAAACGGCACAGGATTCTGATCAAAGGGGCAATTACGAGTAGTAAAATAGGAAATATAATTATCGCTACCATTTCATATCTTATAGCCAGGGAGAATCTTAGCAGCTAGATGGAGGAAAAGCCTTAACATTAAGAGGGAAAAGAAGAAAGCCCACAGATTTCAGCTTGTTGAGCTCTGTAGAAAAAGAGTTGAAAAGTTAGCCTATGTTTCCTAGAATCTCTGAATTCCCAACTAAAGAGTAATTAGAGGGGTTGTGAACAACCTGCTTGTTGATTGAGCTGAATCACAGCAGAAACTGAATTACCAACTTGTGCACAGGAAGATCTCCCAAAGTCGGAGCTGTCGCTGGGTTACTTTCACCAAATGTCCAGCACATATGCTGCGCTTGCTTTTATTGTTCACCGTTATGGTGTCGTGTCTCGCTAGATTGTGCTTTCCTACACACCTCCACCCCCTAACAAACTGGCCCTATGTATGCACGTAGGCAGAATACAGGGAATTAAGCTGTGTGACAGTGAACTTCTGGGGTTTTTTATGTGCTTGACAAATGTTTTTTAAACATGGTATAAATACATTGTGCAGGAGAATTGAAGTGTTTGAGGGGCACGTTTTACTCACAAATGAAATGTGTGTATTTTGGCTTTCTATTCCTCTGTATTTTTTATTCCCTAAAAACCAAAATATTTAATATTTTAATGGCACCGATGTTTAGATAATACGGGTTTAGACAGTTTTCTCCTATGTATGTTGTAGAGTTCCTACCGACACGCCTGGACAAACCTCACCAGCTAAAACCCTCAGGCCGGATTTTGGCATTCGATGTCCTCAGAGGGAGGGATTGTAGCTGTTAATCCTGTAATAGCCAGATTCTTCAAGGTAGCATCTTCTGTCCTCCCACGGGTTAGATTCTTAGTTTTACCTGACAACACGAATATTTCTCTTCAAAGGCAATGTAAACCCTTCTGCAGGCTCTGCTCATCCTCAGTTCCCCTCGCTGGATCTTGCCCAGGCACTTCTCTTGTTCTTTGGCCTTTTTGCCCTTGCCATCTTCTTCCTTTCTGGTTCCTTAGAGAAAATGCTGTGTTTGTAAGAGTCCGTCCCTCCTAAATGCATTCCTCATTTTCTGCCTGTCTTGCTGTGGATGCCCCTTGGGTGGAAGGGCAGGGGCAGCCAGGCTGATCCCATTGCTCTGTGAGATCACGATGTCATGCATTTGGTCCCCTTGCAGAAATGCCAAAGCCTGCTTAGAGTCAGACAGGTAAATATTCTGCTCAAAAATAATAATTAAAGCACCAGACTCATGGCTGGGTTCTTCAGAGGAATGGGAACACCAGCAGGCATTGGCTCTTATCTGTTCTGGTAAGGCATCATGTTTTCATCTGGTCCTTATAAGCTCCAAATACTTTGGCTGAAAATAGCTTTGTTGTCCTGTTCCCTTCCATGGATGGGCGAGTGGCTCAGAGGCACAGCAAGGGACATGGGCACCTTACCCCCGCTCCCCTTTCTTGATTTTTCCAGTTACGTTAGCTAGGTCAGTTGGAAGCAGTAAATGCTTCAATACACACTTGGCTCCGTTGCACCCATCTCTGTATTAAGCTCTGCGATGAATGGGACTTTAACCTCCCTGTGCTCTATGTGCTCCAGTAGTAACAGCTCATCTACTCTATAGAGCTGCTGTAAGCCCCAGTTAGCTCATGTTTGTGAGGTACTTGGTATCCCTCAGATATATGGGCCCTAAGAAATGTTGTGAGCTGTTGGTTTTCACCTGCAGGGTAGAAGCTCTCCTTCCCCCCATACAGCTGGAGCTTCGGCTGTGTTTCCACATGGCATCTCACCTGAAGGCTGTGAGCTGTGTACTGCACCCTGGCGAACTTCGCTTGTGCGAGCAGCTTTGATATGTTAGAACACCCCCTCCAGAAAACTGCAGGAGAAACGTTTCATTTCATTAGTATTTGGGCTAGAAATATGCTGTAGATTAATCCTCTTTGGAAGGAGATTAAGAAATGTTCTCTCCTCCTCCCTCCTCATGTAAGAGTAGGTAATGTTTATTCTTTCTTTA
>JAVHNF010056400.1:7500-28921 GCA_034783455.1 Micropsitta finschii
GCTGTTCCATATGCAGATATTATGCCCGTTTTGTGAGTAAGTGTCTGTGGAGCTGCTTGAACACAGACTTTTATTACTGCTTGTTGGAGTCGGAATTCTGTACTCTCGTCTTCCAAAGCCATGTTTCATCCAGCAAGCCCTTAAAGGCTTGTGAGACCATCACCTTTGCATATTTTGTCTGAAAAGCCTTAGCACGTAGCTCCGTGTGCCAAAAGCCGCATACTATGTTTTCCTCAAAATTACGTTCGAGTTGCCAAAAAAATTGGTGGGAACTTGCAATTTCCGAGTTACAAGTTCACACGCCAACTGCGAAAGGAGAAAAGCCGATGTGCGAGGTTTTGCAGAACCCTAAACGTCTCCCTAATCTGTGCTCCCACCAGTGTCTGTGTGCAGACAGCCTGAGCAGGCTCCGGGGCTGGCGGCTCCCTTCCAGCGTGTGGGCAGTCCAAAAGGCACAGGCACACGGCAAGGAAAGGGGAAAAAAAGGGAAGACATGCAAACTCAGACTGGTGAAATCATTTCAGCTGTGTCGTGGTGGATGGGGAATGGGGTTAGCTTGGTCTTTGGAAATAGATAGGTTGGGCAGTGAAAAAGGAGCAGATTGTTGGTGGAGCAGGTGGTAGTTTATAAAATGTTCTGTCTTTCTGTGTGTTTAGTAGGTCTTGTCATAGAATCACAGAGTGGGTTGGGTTGAAGGGATCTTAAAGATCATCTGGTTCCAATCCCCTTCCACGGGCAGGAGCCCCTTCCATTAGACCTGGTTGCTCCAAGCCCCGTCCAGCCTGGCTTTGGACACTGCCAGGGATGGGGCAGCCACAGCTTCTCCAGGCAACCTGTGCCCAGGCCTCACCACCCTCAGAGTGAAGAATTTCTTGCTTACATCTAATCTAAATCTCCCCTCTGTCAGTTTAAAGCCATTCCTCCTTGTTGTGTCATGGCATGTCCTTGTAAAAAGTGTCTCTCCAGATTTCTTGTTGTCCCCTTTAGGTATTGGAAGACTTACAAGGTTTCACCCAGAGCCTTCTCTTCTCCAGGCTGAACAGACAGCTACAGGAGACCCCTTTGCTGCTACCCACACTCCCCTCTCTCTGAATTATATAAAATACCTCCTGCACATTTTCATTTTACATGCTTAAAATATTTTAGGGTTTAACTTCTTTATTTCATTTGTTGAAGTCTTCAGTAGTTGCATGTTTGACATGGTTTTGTTATCCTAGATGTTATGTTATGATCTGGCACACGGAGCATTAATTCCTTTATCAGCTCTATTTCCTTTACAGTTGTTCATTTAATTGAGCTCCTCTGTGTATTTTACAAAACAAGATGCATTCATTACAACTTGCAGACCTCAGATAGTATTGTAACATGCTTCAGAAAAACAGCTCTTCTGTAGATAGTTGTGGAAGTTGGGTGTTTGGTTTATTTTTCAGATGATGGGAGGAAGCAGTAGCAGAATTCTTGCATGCATAATCAGTAGGAACTTTCCAGAAGCTCTTTATTCTAGCTATTTTCTTTTAAAGCTGTGTTTACTCTAAGAATTCAGTTGAGGCAGTTGAAATATGTGGCTGCCATGTAGAAGAAAATACACTGCATGTTTTGTTATTCTCCTTGTTCTCCTTTGTCTTGTGCAGGCAGTTTTAAGCCAAAGGAACTGATCATACAGTCAGTGACTGTGGTATCGTACCATCCAGTTTAGGGTGTAAATTGCCCTCTTAGGGCACATCCTGATATGGAATAGTCTTGTCTTGACTATAAATACAGTGTGTCCTTGTCTTTCACAAGCCCTTGGAGCAGGAAGCCATGTGGCTCACCAGTGTTCAGGAGCCAACACATCTGTGTGACCATGCACCTGCATGTGGCTCGAGATGTTCCAACACTGTCCTCAGTGCAGCTTTGAAATATTAAACACATATCACTGTATGCAGACGGCCTTGTGTGCTGCTGGGGACTCAGCACCAGAAAGGCTATTTCCCAGAGCACAAGAGCAACCTCTGCCAGGCTTGTCAGTGATGGACCCTTCCAGTCCAGCTTGTTGTGGACAGGTTGTGGGGCCATGGTGCTGTTTACTGTGACGCTCTCTGTTGCGCTGGCGTCATGCATGGAAAAGGTATGGGCAGCCACAGAGTGCTCATGGTTGCCCGCTGTAGTTGGCCAAAGCAAGCTGGAGAGGCTTGCTCAGTGTCCAGTCATTCCTCTCTGCTGTTGCCTCTCCCTCTCCCAGCCACCTCTGCTGGCATGGCATTGCTCTTAAGCCATGGGTGAATGCAGAAGAGGGATTAAGAGCTTGGCTTCCTGCATCCTGACTCAAAAGTAGGCATATGTGCTTTTTTTGGTGAGTAGAAACAAACCAGTTTTGACAGAGCTTTTTTAGGGAGTTTTCTCAGGCACAGGATGAAATTTTGAGGTGGAAAAAAATCACACTTTTTTTTTCCCTTCTATTGGGCCAGTGTGGTGAGGACCAACTGTATTTTTGGGTGCTTGGGATCCATGTGTGTCACTGCCGAGCATGTGGCTGTTGAGGAACATGTGCAGTACGTGCGCATTTCCTGCACAGAAATGTGGTGGGATCCTTGCTCTGGCCTCAGACTGGAGCTGTTCTTGGGAAAGAAAACATCGAGATAAAACTGGAGAGGAAAGCACCTCTTCTGTCGCACTTATTCTGTTCTGGCTGATGCTAAACCGGCATGTTGGGTACTTTCATAGTGTGTGTGTGTTAGCTTACGCACCACCGTTCATAGGCACATAGGTTTCTCTTCTGCATCATGCTGTCCTGGCTGTAATGTGATAGCTGTAGCCCTTGGACAGGGCAAGGCAAGGAGACTGGATCTGTTTCCACAAAAGCTTAGCGAAGTGCATTTTTCTTATTGTGTTAGGGGCCTGATTCTTGAGGGAGTTGAATGCTCTCAGTTGTGGGTACTCAGCGTTTTTGCAAGTCACCCTGCTCAGAACTTGGTGGTTACTTTTGGGTTTTTTTAATGGGAAAAAAAGCCCTATTTTTTTCCATTTCTTTCTTCATAAACTGAAACCACTAAAGAGCCCTTGCCTAGTTTTCCACACACAGTCACACACTGATGGGAGCATGAGAAGGGACTGCAGGTCTTAGAAGGCTTGGAGTGTGTGAAAACAAGGAGTCCGAATGAAAATGGGTTTGCAGCTTAATTGTAGTGGGTGTGCGTTTGTTTGCAAAAAGAAATGAAAGTGCTGGAGGCCGAAGTGCTTTCTTTGTCCTTACAATACTGAGCAGTATAAACTTCTCCAGCCAGTTCTGCCAAGGTGCTTGAGACCTGCAAATCCCTGCAAACCTTTGGCACTCTCCTCACTGTGACCCTTCCCATCAGCTTCGAGCCTTGAGCATCCTTGCACTGCTCTCCATAAATACCGTGTTTTGCATGGTGCACCTCTTGGGCTCCCAAGTACCTTTACTAAAGGGTGCCTTGTTCACATCACAGGTTCACTACATTTGAGGAAGTCAATGTGCCTTTTCCAGTGGTTTTGAGATTCATAACTTGTGCTCTGGATGGAGGCACAGCCTTCCACCCGAGCCAGCATTAAGCCTGTTGCTCTATACCTTCTGCTTGAGGCTCCTCAGCTACCCAGTGCCCCATAGAAACAAGATCCATTTTAAATGCTGTTTGCAGCATCTTGGACTTGCTGTGTGAGGATGAGAAATGTTAACATAAATTCTTTAAATAACATCTAGTAGTGTTGAATGCACAGAATTATAAAACATTTTTATATTCTGAGACTCATTTGCATCTTCACATTAAAAACTGTGGTTTTCTTTTCAGGGAATGGTTGCAAGATTTGATTTGTTTTGAAATCAAAGCTAAATTTGTGTTCTTGCTTTTCCTCTTTGCCCTTCATTTGACAAATTTTTCTTGTTCTATAAATACGGAATTGTAAACAAGGGCTAATCCTTAGCAACAACCTGGGAAGTTAACATTTCTCTCCAGCTCCTATTATAATTAATTCAGACACTCTGAATATGATGTGATTTATACACAGTATTCCTAAGGCCAAGAGGTACTAATATCTTGTTAGAGAACTGAGGAAAAGAACACGCTTTTCTGTGTGCCATATAACATAATTGCACCGCATTTTCTTTCATAAGAAGGTGTTTAAAGATGCTTTTTACTTTACATTTGAAAAATGGAAGGCTTCTGCTTTTGCATTTGGCTGAAATTGTCTTAAATGTGTTTTCCTTCCTGCAGCAGTCAACATTGTCACAACATTTTGCAAAGTACATTTTAATAATACGGGTTAAGACCATCGTTATATTAATTTAATTCTCGTTGTAGGTAAATTTGTAAGATGCTTCCACTTTGTCATAAAAGTTTTTCACAGTAAACATCATCTGTGCAGAAACATCTGTTTCCCTGTGCAGAAAAGAAAGAGATAACATAGTCGACAAAAGGATGCATCCCTTGTGTTAAAAGCATTAAAATAGAGCTTGAGCATTCTCTCCTTCATGGTCCATCCTTTTATTTAATTTTAATCTAATTTTGTTTTGCTCTGTTTATGTTTGTTCAGGGACTATTTTTGTGGTGTTAATCTATGTAAGCCACATGCAGTTGAGAACTGCAGCTCCCAAAAGGCTGTGATTAAAACGCTATGGATGTGGCAAACCACAAATGCAAAAGTAAGTTTACATTTAGATTTTCTCCATCAAATATTTTATTCAAGTTTTGTAATACCTTGGTATCGTGGTCAGCATTGCCATAAAAATTCTGTGTTATATGGAATGATACAATCTGTGAAGCATTTCCCATTATGTAGACACCATGTCTTTAAATTATAGCAATTTCTTAAGATTTTAAAGCAAAATGAGCTCTTAGAAGTGTGATTAATAGCAGGGAATGAGGCTAACACTGGGTCATCAGTGGCACTCCATTACAGAAAAGGTTGGACTAATAAAAGCATCCATCTATTTGACCAATAAAGCATTTGAATGATATGCTTATAGTTTTTATCATACCGTAGTTACTTTGTACTGAATAAACTGTGATTTTACGTGCTGGAAAAGGAGCGTAGAACAGGCAGCGGCGGCTGAGGTGAGAGCAGTTGTCTCAAGTAAGGAAATATCAGGACTTTTATGTGGGGCTTGATGTTTTCAGAAGCCTTCAGGTTGCGGTGTCTACATTTTTGAAGCTGCTGTGAAATATCCAAATCCCCCGTGACCTGTGCCTGCCTGCCCACAGTCATTCGGGGAGGCTGGCCCTCGCTGTCCTGCGGGGAGGGGAGAAAGGAGGGTATTGTGTGTAATCATTAATTCAGAGTTAACTCCCCGGCAGCCCCAGACATCAGAAATACTCTGCTGAAGCACAGGAAATGGGGCAGCACTTCTGTTTTCCTGGTGTGCGGCCGCCAACCCTATCCTCGAGTCGCACCTTTCATCCTGCCTGCTATTATGCTGCCAATGCATTAAGAAATAGGCGGTTGCCTGAACAATGCTGCATTTGGGGTTTATTTAAATACCTGTCTTACTCAGAGGTTGCACTGATTTCATGGGTTTGAAGCCTTTTATTATTATTTTTTTTTTAATACAACAAAAGGCTGAATATTTTCTGAGGAAGAAAACGGAGGTTCTGGGCCAGCCCTGGATGCCCAGGGTTGTGCTGTGGAAAAAAAAAAAGTACCAAATATTGTAAAACTGGTGGCAAAAATGATGAGGGGGGAGGCTTCTGGCCATTGTGCTGTTTGCACATGAAATAGCAAGGGAGGGGAGAGCAGTGCCAAGGCCAGCTGTGACCTTGGATGTGTCATGTATTCAAAACTGGCATGATTTTACTCAGTGTGTGCTGGTGGTGCTGGTGCTTGTCAGAAGGTAGCGGTGAAGCAGGTAAGGGCCACGGTGCAGCTGGGAAGGAAGAAGGACCTGGTATAGACCACAACTGCAGCCTCTACTCCCTTCCAAGAATTACAATGTCTTAAAGGGCTTATTTTACATAGGAGAGAGATGAAGAAACTTCTGGAGGTCACACGCAAGGATTCTGTCAGGGCAGGAATGTAACCCGGAGCCCTGGATTAACCCCTACCGATAGGACCATCCATCTGCTCTCCCTTTACTTTAGATCTTTCCCGAAATCCATGTTCAGGGTAGAGGAGTCACAGAAACCTCCCTGGGGGAGCACTGCAATAGGTAGCTTCTTGAGAGGTGCAGGGATGAGAGTAGGGAAAGGAAAGGCTTTCTGGAAGGTGACAAACCCGGGGGACCTTGGCATTTTGAGCACCTTGAGGACTAATGTCTTATTGCCTTGAGGCCAAGAGATGGACATCGGGTGGGAGCAGTTGGGAACCAGAGGTTTCAGTTGTGAGAAGACAACATCAGAGGAGCTGCTGCTTCCCTTGGGTTAACAAAAATATGCTGGGGGGTTCTGCAGAGACTGGAGAATGATGATGGGAGGCAGAAGCAAGAGAGCTGAGGATGGGAGAGAGAAAGGGGAAGAGGGCTGAACCACACCTCGCAGCTTCAGCTTTGTGCATCGAGCTGGCATGGGCATGGATGTGTGTGTCTAGAAAGAGACATGTACATGGTCCTGCTGGGCATGTAGGAAACCACCATTTTACTTGTTTGTTCTAAGAGATGAAAATTTTGCATCCCACCTCTTGCAGTTGCTGAAGTCCTTTAAAACTGCAGACAGATCTTTCACAGCAGTGGTTTGGCCGGTAAATCTTGTTTTGTGAGACACTTTCAAGTGTTTTCAGCGCCTTTCTTTACCCTTTATCGGAACAGATGCACAGCTATGTGTTTTCCCCTGCTGCCTGTTGTCTTGAGGTTGCACAGCAAGACTGCAAAGGCTTTCTGTTTGTTGTTGTTGAAGGGGAGGAAAAAAACCCTCAGTCCACAGAAGAGTTAACAGGATTTCACTTGATCTGCTCGTTTATGCAATGAGTAATGCTAGGTTGGTAACAGCAAATTGTTGTTTATAAGCAAACATGGCACTGTGTAAACAAGAAGGCCTGGTCCCCAACTGGTTTGATTTCATGGTGGTCAGCAGCTGATGCATGTAACGTACAACCTTTCTGCTTCTCGAAATGTCAGAAGAATGACTATTTGTTTGTCTTGAGTTCTTCCCAGCTGTTTACTCTGTAATGCATTTGCCTCAACCTTGATTCCCTAAGAGTGGCCCCTTTCTCCTCCCTGCTCTGTTTACATTAGTCCTGCCCCGAGTGTCACCTATGAAATCTGTTGATTATTCCACCTGGTTAATGTTAAATTGCTCTTGCAAGATGATGTGTTTGTTCATAAACACAAATGCTGGGCCCCTTGTTTACTGTACCCATGGCAGCAATCAGTTATTAAACAAATATTGCTTTGTTTGCGGGTGTGAGCAGCAGTTTATCCTGCAAGGTCTGGAAAAAAACCTTTAAATGCTGGGATTTTGATAAAGGAGAAAAAGGGGAGCTTGTCCCTGGAATGTGGCTGAAACTCACTTTGGTTTGCTTTGCTTATCTTTAACTTGGGTGAAGGGGCTAGAAAGATTAGCAAGTTGTTTGGTTTTTCCAAGAGATTTCCTTAGTGTAATGATATCTATCCAGTTGTTTGCTTTTTTCAGAAGGGAGAGAGCACTCCTGCAAGACGACTAGCACAGCGGTAGACGGCTGATGGCTAGAAAATCCTGCATGGAGCAAACAAGGAGTTAGAAGGTCTAGGACAAAGATATAGGGCTGTGAACCAGGTAATCACCCTAAAGAACAGCCTTGCGTTGTGTGTCAGTGTTTGGTTGGGGGCTGTTTGGTGTCTCTCTTTTCTCATGTTGGATTTTAATTGATGTATGTGCCCTCGATGCAGTTGGAAAAGGCAAAGCTTTTGCTTTTATTTCTGAGAAGATCTGATGAAAATCTATTTTAGAAGCACAGCCGTTTGAATGGAGAGCAAATACCAAATGTAAAAACGCGCTCTGTCGCTCCTCCTCCTGTGAGTGAGGTGACAGAGCTGCTTTTCTGCTTTTTGAAACTGGAAAACTGCGTTTGCATCTGCCGATTTCTGTATGCTGGCTGTTTGGTTTCTGGGCGTCCTGATGAGAGAGCACCATCCTGGGAGTTCTTGCTTTTGGGTGGTTTTGAAAATGAGCAAGAAAAACTCACCCCATCTTTGTTTCTCAAAATTATTGTTTGTTATTGTTTCTGAATGGGGCTTGGATTTCAAATGCCAGGCAGGACCTGTTAGCCCTAACAGTAAATTGTTAGGGCTTCGAGTACAAAGGGAGTAAACCCTCTTAGAGTGACCTTGAGAAAGAATGTTACCTCTTTTTGTATGAAGGTGGTGTCTGTTTCTTTATATGTGAATTAATCTGTTAAAATATCTTGAATATACATTTATGAAAAGCTTTTGGAGGATAAAATTAACTATTTGTCCTTTTCAGCCCTTGGAAAAGCAGGCAACAGAATATGCATAAAAATGTGATGTATTGTATTCTCTAGCTTGCACCAGTGGTCAAACGGATTGTTCGGTTTGGGTGTTGGGGCTGGGGGGGCACAGAAGGTACCTGAAGTGTGTAAGTGGACAAGTGGGTCATTAATTGACTTGTGTTGCTGTGATGAATCAAACCACCTCTGCCATAAAGTAGGTGAAAATAGTGAAGTGAAAATTGCATTGTGCAGAACTATTAGAGTTGCACCTGTCTTTGAGGTGGTTTTCGACTTCTGAAGGCTGGTAGAGAGTTTAGAAATGCTTTAATGGAGATACGCATGGAGGGTGAGAGTCTAATTCATCCACAGCCAGCACTTGGTCTTGTGAGGCTTGATATCATCTTACTGTTGCAATGCTGCTGCTGTCTAGCATAAACTAACCATATTTACTAAATTTAATATTTACTAAATGCAACTTTGGCCTTTTATTTGGTTGAATAGTTGCCTCTTTTCTTGAGAGACAGACTTGAAGAGTTCATGTTGCAAGCTCAGAGCAGTGTGCATACAAACAAATGAGTCCTGGGCTCTGAGAATAGCTCTGCAGTTTCTGTTCCTGTTCTACATGAAGCTGCTGCTGTGCCTGGGCTGGGATGAGCAGGTGGGTACGTCCCGAGAGACATCAGCTACCAGGTCGGCATCGAGGCAGCTCTGCACTTGAGTGTCCTTCCTTCTGGAGAGGTTGTTCCTCTAGTGTGGATGGTGTTTGTGTCCACACAGTAGCAGTCACAGAGTTGTGTGGTGCAGCAAACTAAGTTTTCTTGTTTGGTTTGGTTGGGTTGGGGTTTTTTTGCTGCTTGCCATTCTTTTCCTTCCACATATACAATGATCCTGGTAAGGATGACTTCTGTCAAGCTCATGGCTGAAAGACAGCTCTCCCCAGGAGAGGGGAAGGAACCTCACTCTGCTGCTGATGGTATGTAAATGATTGCATCATACTTGCCAGTTGCTTGGAAGTGGCCTGGCTTTAGAGCTCTTACGCAGCTATGGCATGAACTTCATGCTCAGTATGGGGTTTAATAGCTGACAAGCTGAGGGGCATAGACTGAGATAGAGCTGGCTTTGCGAAGGGGGTTTGTTTATCCAAGGGGAGACTGGGAGTAATTTCTGTTCACGTGTGTAAAATGAAGGGAGGATGCAAAACCTCATTTGGGAAAATCTGAGTTGTCCGTCATTTGTGCCTGACACTTTGGGTCTTACCTAAGGAAAGGAGTGACACTGGTTATCTGCACAGCTTGGTGTGTTTTAATGCACTAACTTTCCATAGGGACCAGCTCTCGCTCTCTTGAACTGAGCATACGGCAACCTTTTAAAGTCTGTTTCAGTTATGGATTTGCTTGTTCTCTGTTCTTACTGTTTGTGGTTGGCAACACCCTCAGCAGAAGGGATTTCCTTAGGGGTAACTGCAGTGACTGGTTCTCTAAGAAGTTAAGTTGTTTGACCATGATTTCACAATAAGTCAGTGTGGCACAAAAGGGATTAGGCTCCTGACTCTCCTTCCCTTCTCACCACAGCTGTCTTAAGTTTCGGCTCCTGCAGAGCATCAGTCAGCCTTTCACTGAGCTGCCTCCAAATGATTTCAGGTTCCTGTGGCCCTATGGTATACACTGCTGCTGGAAAGAAAACCCAGACAATGTAAGCCATACAGGCAAACAGTGAAAGAGATTGTGTTGTGTACAGTTAAATGAATGGAAAATTGTGGTATCCTGCATCTAGACTGGAGTAGGTGAAGCTGCTATTCAGGAGACTTGGGGGTGGCAAGTAGACAAACCCTGGTAGACATTCAGGTTGGTGGAAGTTTAGCCTGTCAGTGGCATGACTCCCAGGGAGGAGGCAAAGGACCACATGTCCTTCTCCTATTGGCCAAGGCAATGTGCTCAAGCACTTTTGCAAAGCCCTGGCCTGTCATTGACTGACTTTATTTACAACTTCATGTTTTCCTCCTCTTTCTTCCTTTTTTGTCTCCCTCCCCTTAGTATAGCTCTGCTTCATAAAGATATCTCTTCCCCAGGGGTGGGAGGGCAGGGAAGGGGAGCAGCCATGTGTGAGCCAGGTACCAGGGCTGCAGACTGGCTTGTGGGGATGCTCCAAGAGCAGCACGATTTGTTCCTCTCTCTGGGGAGAGATGGAAACAACCCCCTGCAATGGGCTCCACCTCCACTTACACCAGGCTTGGGACGAGTCCAGCTGAGATGAGAGCACCAGGGCTGTGCCTGTGTCAGGAAGCAGAGTCGAGGATGCGCTGCAGATAATCCCATTCCTCTGGACCCTTTATTTCCTAAGCACTAAATGAAATTTCAGATTTTAGATACGTCTAGACATATACAGTGCACGATAAAGTTGATAATACATTAATCATTTTTAACAACAGGTAATATGCATAATTTATGGTGTTACAGTGCTATCTTTTTTGATATTTATGATGGATAATGCTCAGTTTTTGCCCTCATATTACTGCTTTAAATTATACCACAAGAAAATTAATGAGAAAGTAGATTTATGGGTTTCATTTGTTTGTCAATTCGGAAATTAATTGGGTGTTAATTTTAGCCGTCCTTCATCAGACCAGGTCTTTAGTATGTGTGCATTACTTTGCATTCATTGAAGCCTACCTCCCATTTACTGTGGGTCACTAGCTTTGCATACATTAAAATAGCCCTCAGGCTCATTCTCTTGATTACTTTTTGAACTGCCATGCATTAGAAAATTTACGCCTTTCTGTTATAATTATGAAAATTCACTATTGGAAGATGGTGCTTGCATAACAGCAAGTACACAGTCTTGCTCAGCGATGTAAGATCATATAGCAAATCCCAATACATTTTTGTTCTAATCCTAGAAAATAGCACTCTAGACAATCTTTGTTGTGCGAGTTTCATCCTTTGAAATTTCAAGGATCCATTTTAATGCACTGAATTACCTCTTTAAGCTGAGGAAATATCAAAGGATTTCACCTCGTCGCTGTCTCTTTGTTTCCTCTTTGCGCACATCCAGTGCGTGTTCCTCCCTTGCCTTGCTCCAGGTTTGCCTCTCCTCCTCCAAACGCCGCCGTCGGACGTGACTCAGCATCGCCTTTCAGGACAGTGGAGCGTTCCTTACTGTTTTGTCTGATCCTTAAAGACGATGCTTAATTGCGCTTTGAAACCCCTTCTCCTTTCTCCTACTCTTGCACAATTCAGCAACCACCGGTAGTGTGTGGGCGAATGGCCTTCAAAGGGCTAAGCATGAAGTTTTATCCAAAAAGTACCCTAATGTACTGACAGTTGATCTATAGTTAGTTAGTACATAATTATACCTAAAATACACGCTGTCAGCAGGATAAATGACGGCTACTGAAAACTCTAAAAGCATGACGGGTGTTCACCCATCTGCAATGACGAGAGCGGAGGGGTTTGTAAGTTGAGAAAGGCGGGTGAGTTCAGCATGATCTGATTTAGTTAAATTATGCCATATGTTGAGATGGCTCTTTCTAATAGTTGTGCTAACCACAAACACAGGCGGAGAGAAGTCATCTGGTCCACCTGGCTAGTTTGGATTCCCCTCCCCGGCGTTATTTCTGTACTTAGTGTGGTGGCAGTCCTCGAGCTGCTCATGTGAAGCTGGCTGATTCACAGTTAATTGTGACATGGTGTAATTTAGTAAATGAGCAGATGAACATCTGTACGCCTTTCCCTCACGGTAGATCAAAGACTTACCTTACTCAAGGCTTTTAATTTCCACTAGTGAATCCTGTTTTCTTGCACTGAACTCATGGATGGCGGGATGTTGCTGCTGGCCACCTCACCGACCTAGGGACAGGGGGTCAGCTGGAGGGGATGCGTGTTTCAGCAGCGTCTGGGGACCATCAAAACATGTTTCTGGAAAGATTCAGAAGTGGTGGTGGTGGGATGTGGAGCCTCAGGAGCTTTCTCTGGCAGGGCACTTGCTCCAGAGATACCAGGACTAAAAGACACTACGTGTGAGTCAGGCAGTGGTCTGGGAAAGTCATCGTGGTCCTTGGCACTGATAACGGGAGCGCTAGGAGCACCAGGCTGCTTTTGTACCTGTGCCGAGGGTAAGAAGCAGCTTTGCTTGTGGTTTGCGTATTGCCTGGCTCTGGAGCACGTTCAGTTTTCATGAGGTAAAATCCTCTTTGCAGCATTGTGCTGCCATGAAATGCTTCCAAACATTATTTGTTTGGGGATTTTTTTATATATATATAGTTATACAGAGAAGTGCTCTGAAGTTAGTTCTGAGCGTGCTTTGGGGAACTGCTTGCAACAAATAGGTGAAATGTTTACTTACAAACTGTGCACGTGTGGATAGTATGCCTGCTAGAGAATTTAAGACTGGTTCTTGTGATTTGATCACTTAACACTGATTTTACCACTGATTTCTTGTACCTATAGAAGTAGTAGTATATTTTATAAGTCTGTGTTGTGTTTAATTTACATGTCCTTTCATGGCTGGGCCAGGTTCTTTAAGGGCATTTATTCTACTTCATATAAATAATTGATCAGCCAAGTTAATTTACTTCTGCCTGACTTGGTCAACCTTAATTAACTGCCCTGGAATAAAGACTGAACTTTTTGTTAGCTTAAAATCTTTCACAGATTTCACAAAGAAGGTTTGTTTTATGACATTCTTGTTCTAGCACTGATCCCAGGGGAGAGAAATGTTGAATGATCTTTATGTGTGTATGTATTTGTAAACACCTTCAAGTACTAATAGCCAAAATAAAATCATCAGCCTTGGAAGTAACTTTGAAACACGCGGGCTGCATTCTGAATCTGTAGCCCAGGCTGAGTCTGGAAGCATGTTAAAACAGACATTTTAAGGCTCAGAAGACCCTGGGGATAGTTTTTTAAAGGTGATGAGATGCTTAAAGATGTAGATTGGTGCTTATTCAGGAGTCTTAAAAATGTCCTGCCAGATACCATTGTGCATGGTGAGGCATCTAAATACATCTGAGTATTAGTCCCTTATTCTTTCAGACTTTTAGTGGGCCCTTATTCTGACGGGTGCTTCAGCCAGTAAATCCTCCCTCATGCTGACATTAAACAATGCTGCTTAGTCTTTAGAAACTGTACTAGTAAAGGAATTGCAGAAATTGCACACTTCGGCACCCACCTCCTGCCTACTAATCTCTGTGCTTAACCTTGCTCATCTAAATAGTCCAGTGGAGCCAAGGGACGTGTTCTGCCGCGTCTTGGCTTAGTGATGTTATGGACTTATTTTGGGTTTAATAGATTAGCACAGAACCTTTTAAAAATTAGGATTCCTTCAGGTTCTGTCTTTCTAGTTAAAAACATTGACACTGGAGTCCTCAGATCATTTTGATTCAGCCAAAGTTCACATTTGTCCTGTGGATTTTCAATTTTGACCATGACCTGAAGAAATTAGCTGTCCCCTGATTCTGTCCAAGTCACCTGGAAGGTGATGAGCTGTTGTCCTCCTGTTGACAGAGTGCCTTGCTTTGATTCCACTCCACTGAATTTTTACTCCATTACTTTGAACATAACATATTCACCAAGGAGATGGATCAAACTGTGCGGCTTTGGCTTTATATGTGACTATGCATCAAAGCAGAAATAGGTTTTGAGCAGGTTAAGATGGGAATCTTGAGAAATGGATCACCAATGTGAGATTTTTAAACCAAGCTGACATTAAGTCATAAAAGAACAGTTCTTTTATTATGTGCTCCTTGATTTCAAGAGAAAAATTTAGAAGTTGCTCATATGGCAGCTTAGCTTTGGTCCCTTCATGGGGAAAACATTTTGTGTCACCTCTAATAATCTTAAGTCATTCTGTATCCCTCCTAACTTGAAATATCACAGATTTTTTTGTTAAAAAGATACTTACAGTGGTAAGAGCCCACCTATTCTAAGCTGTAAAAAATACATTTCCCTTTGCAGAATTGAGAGCAGAGTGATTCTGCTTTGTTCTACAAAGCAGAAATGGATGTGCTTTTTTGCCATTAAATTTCTTAAGTCAGAACATGGTCTCTTGCATGTCATTGAAGTGCTTGTGAGGTACTGTATTTCCTATAACAAATCATTATACATAACAGCTTCTTCAGCGCTCTTGGTTATTTGGGGTTGTATTCAGACCAGAATCACAGATGGTGATATTAGACCTGAAGCTTCAGTTCCGTTCCCACAGAACCTAATCACGTTGCATAAAGCCTTGCTTTGCCTTTTTCTGTCACGATTTTGAATGACAGGCTTCACTAATGGGCTTCTGTAAGGCCTGCTCCTCTGTGCTGAGGAGAGACAATTATCTCAGCCATCCTCAGTGTAACATCACCTCAGCTCATTTAGGTGCGCTCAAAAAGACAAATAATAATCATTCTTGCAGAAAGCTCTCGCAGGTTGATTTTCTTGACATGACGCTTAATGATCAAACCAAACTGTGATTATTTATGTCAATTCGCATTTGACTACAGTGAAGAAATAAACACTTTTATCTCTTCTGCCTTGAAAATCCTGTTTTCTGTTGGAGGTGTTTTAGCAAAGTGGATTTGGTTTGTATTGTTGTCCAGTCGGAGTTACATTGAAGTTGATTCGCTGTGAATGGCTGTTTTTAAAGCAAAATTTGCTCAAATATGTTCCCTTCCGCTTTTAAAATATTTTTTTCTAAAGGCCAAACATAATGATTTTCTTTTTTAAACTCTTTTTACAATCCTTTTGCAAATTCCATTTCCAGCTTCATTTCCTTGATGGCAGCTGCCAATACACCATGTAGGGTGGCACAGTCAGTGGAGGGGCTGGGACAGCTCAAAAGGTACCTGACTGGGTTACATTTACTATGGTATTGTTACCTTAACTACAAGTTACTGTTATTTTACCTTTACTTTGAAAGGTAAAATAGAGCATGAAGTTTGTAATGGAAAAGGTTCTCAAGAACTATGTTCTTTTTGTGACCAAATACTATAAATAATCCATCTTTTCCTCAGTCCTATAGGTTGGAAAAATAGTAGCAATTTCTACTATTGTTTCTTTCCAGGAGCATTTTGCAATCCTAGAGACAAGAAATAATTTCTTGGCCAGTTTGGTTGTGAATTATTTTCTGTGTCCTGGAGATATTTTGCTCAGAAGGGCAAGGCAACGAATTGTGATCAGGCAGTGATAGATCTCCTCAGTGGTGCACATTCTTCTTGCCTTTGTCAGTGGCATCTCGGAGCTTTGGTTGGTGCTTTCTCTGACCCTCCTTAGTAGTTTATCCAGGTTCTTGCTTCCAGTCAATTTGTTGCGTGAGAGGTGTTGGAGAATAAAATGTACTTTTTTACTTCTGTGGCACACTGGTTTTAGCACCTCTTTGCACTGCAGTGTCTGTCGGAGCACCTTCCAAAGGTTCTTTAGTGTGTCCTTCCTCCATCAGGTGTGGTCTGTGTGGTGGTGATGGGCCAGCCATCATTTGCCATCATTCATCACAACGAAGACATGAGTCTCTGGGTTTCACCTGCTAACCCAGTCTTTCATGGTGGTCATCCTTGTACAGGTCCTCTTCTGAGGTAAACTAATGCAGTGCTCCATTGTCTCCAGCTGAGGCTTGGCCCCAAATTTTGATGGAAGCAGAACACAATTACATCCATTATTTCTTTTGGATTTATCTCTGGCTGAAAAAGGCATGTCCTCCTTAGTAGGGTATAAAAATTGCATGGTATACCTTTGACTAACTTGTGAGCTGTCTGGAGAATCTCACTCCTATCCCTTCTGAAACAACCTGTGCTACGCAGTCGCTGCCTGGTGTGTAATCCATCCTTGCTTGTTAGATATAAACACTTCCTCAGATGTTGTCATGCTTGTAGGCTTTCCCTATAGTACCAAAAATGAAAAACACCATGCTCAGCCTGTGTCAGAGCAGGATCTAGTTAAAACCCACAAGCATTTGCTAGTGGCATTGGGAAGGCTGTAGGTTTGTTTAGATCTCTGGAGCTTTTACAAAGGAGCTGACAGAAGCTTTCTAATGAGCCCCCAAGCCCTTTTGTCCCCTTGCATAATTCGAAGATTGCACAAAACAGATTGAAAGAAGTTTCCATAGACCAGCTGAAATTTATTTAAATGTAATCAGGACATTTGAGTCTGTCCTAGCACCATCCCTGTGCTTGGGCAGCCATCAGTGTGAATAGATCCCATCACGATTGGGGCAGGGTCTGGCTAATGAGTGGTTCCCCAGCTCGGATGGGAATCGGCGAGGAATGCTAGTGCTGGAGCGGGGCGGTGGCACAGCCCTTCTTACTCAGCTGCTTCTCAGTTATGACATCTTGAATTATCAACCATATGGATCATCATTATGAATGTCTGAAGCTACCAAATGTGTGAGAGGTCTGGTACTGGTTCGTTGGGCTGGAGCGTACCTCTACGTGTGGAGTGTGATGCTGAATGTCACCTTGGGCCAGCAGATACTGGGCAGCTGGTGCTGGAAGCAGGAATTGCTGTCTCCAGCTGGTACCACGTCTTCAGTGACCGGGGGCTCAGAATTACTCACGTGTAGAGTTCCCAGGAAGAGGGTTTTTCCTGTTGTTTCCTATTGAAATGCACTGCTTTTTCTCACCTTTTCGTTTATATGTTGTAAGTGAAGGGATTTTTCTTCTCTCTTTTGATTCGACATAGTTACTGAATTTGAGCAGCTTCTTCCTTAAATACAAAGCACCTTACTTTGCAGGTGAGCTACCTGCACATAGGCATTTGGCTCACGTGCACATGGTGAGTTAGTATGTAGTAGGCAGTGGGCTCGGAGCATGCAGTTTGGCTTTCCATGCCGCATTTTCTGCCAGATAAGGGTGAGAAAAGGAGCACAGAGGAAGGGAAGGATGGACTGGCGAACACAAAGCAGGTTAATAACATATAAATCCTGGAACTTAGGGCTTTGCAGGTTGAAATACCTGTAAAACAATTGTTCAGGAATTGTTCAAGAATCTTCAGGAATTCCTGAAGAGATCTCAAAGGTAGCAGTTTGCAGCTGAAAACTAGCTTATGTGCTTTGTCTGGGGAGTCTTGTCCATAAATGCTGACAATTAGTTTCTGAAGACATGAATCCCAGGAGCTCTGGGAGTTCCTCATCCTTGTTGTGCAGCCTGGGGCCCACTGATGCAGTGGATGAATGCATTGTTGGGAAGCACTTAGAAATAGACCTCCACCAAGAATGTGAGAGGGCTGGCTGGGAGTAGCTGTGGCTACTGAGCTGATATTTAGCCAAGTAACATCAGAGGCTGTTTGCTGTAATGCCATAGTGTATCCAAAGCCAGACCAAATCTGTAGCCAAGAAATTTGACAGAAAGACTAATTCCGTGAGCAGTTGAAGCAGTTTGCCCCAAATGAAACCTCATAGTGTCCAGCACATCCCAGACTAGCTCTGAATTGCTTGAGAGTAATAAAAGGTGCTAACTTTGCAATATCGTGGTGTGAATGGGAACTGAAATGCGAATGCTCTCCTTCACCTACCTGCCCCTACCTGGTGTGTATCAAGTTCATGATATTATCCATCATATGTTGCACACAACTCGTCCGTTTCAAAGGAAAGCATCCAGATGTAACTAGAGAAATTTAATTATGGATTCTGTGTGTTGGTTCAAAAACATTTCTTTTTCTCTTAAGGGAAAAAAGATGTTGAGCAAATACCACTATATTTAGAACAGAACTAACTTACTAAAATTATAGCTGTACCAACAGATAAATAAACATAAACTAGTAGCATGAACCATTAATGAAAGATAAATCGCATGAAGGGAAATGACAAATGTTTACAGTTTTGGCAGGATTTAAACCAGGGCATGTCTCCTTATATACAGCAACTGTTTTAACAGCTGCTTTTTTTTTTTTTCCCCCTTCCCTCCCCTCCCTTAAATTATTTCAGGTTTTTGAGTCATGATGCAAGAATCTGGGACTGAGACAAAAAGTAACGGTTCAGCCATTCAGAATGGAGCGAGCGGTGGCAACCATTTACTAGAGTGCAGCCTGCGGGAAGTGAGATCAAACGGCGAGACACCTTCAGTTGAAATTGGGGCTGCAGATTTAGCACATCTTCAGCAACAGCAGGTACTGTAAGACGTATTACAAGTTTCCTACTTGTAGAAAAAGCATGAAGCGTTTAATCCCCTCTCCCAAACCCTTTGTATTTGCCAGGCAGAGGATGCTTTCAGGACTTGCCGATGACATTCTGTACATTTTTGTCCGTAGGGGATTGCGATAGTTAATGTAAAGGGAAATGCTGGACTTTTCTTCCGGGGCTCCTTTTTAATAATTCCCTGGAAATACCCAAAGATCAGGGCTGGCTTCCACTGCCTGAATGTGTTGTGTCTGGTGGCAGTGATGGGGTGAACCGCTGTATACAGATAATTGTTTTCCAAAAGATGTTGCTGTGTGGAACGTACACTAACATTAAGTTTTGGTTTTGCAACAAATTTTAATATAACCTAACAACCCCTATCAACAGAATGTTTTCTGTTAGTAAGAAAGGCTGCAGAGGGAGGTATCTGCTGCAGAAAACATCAGGGTAAATAAATAAATACATCCTGTGTCACTGCTCCTCAATTCGGAAGAATCGGAACCCAATTGTGCATTTTGCCTCTGTATTTTAATTAGTGCATTTTCTTTGAAGTGACCACCTTCACCAGTGTAAATTACCCACATAATGCGTTTTGTCTTTTTCTTCTCCCTGATAAAATTTTGAAACCCTCCAAGGAAATTTTACACCAAAGTGCTGCGCATGTATCATGAACGTGTTTGGGAACAAAGGCTGCAGCAGAGCCATGGTGGATACACTTACGCCTAACCCTCACTTTCTGTAATGCAATAAGCATTCTTAAAACCTTTTAAATAAGCGATTGGCAGCTGGTTAAGACTCCCCTAAGTGTACAGTGATCTTTTTAACAGGTTGTTGCGGGGAAGGAAAACCTGCACTCATAAACAAAGCAAACCCAAGCTTTGCAGAGGAGCAGGGAACCCTGTTTGCCAACCTAAGGCAGAAAGCTGCCATAATTAAACAAGTCTGAAAAATGGATGATGCTAAATGCATAGACTTTAGTTGTTTCAGTCATTTTCATCCTACAGGTTTTTACTTGAAGTGAGAATACCATCAGTGAGAAAATCACAGCCATGCTGAATTCATTACTGCAGTAGTCACACAAAACCACGGATAAAATTTCAATAACTGCAGGCCACAGTTGAGTAAACAGTTGCACTGAAACTTAATTCCTGTTGACTTTTCCCTCATTCTTTGCCAGGGGCACATTCTGATTCGTAGTGCAAAGACAACAGGGGTTACAGCTTTGATTAATATAGGACAGTAGAAGAGGAGCGAAACACTAAAATGTGTTCAACACAAAGGTCTCGTCTTAAAAAAGCTTCGTATCAAAATGAGTTAATTACGCTGTGTTTTCCATAGGAGTGTTATGGAATTTTCCAGTGCTGCTTTGTGCAGAGAGAAAAAACACGAGGGGGAGGGGGGTGTCACACAAACACGTGCACAGAGTAGACGAGAATTGCTGAGACCTCTGCTCCTCCACTCCCACCACCTTGTCTACAAGCGCCCTGTGCCAAGGCTTCTCCATAGCCATCCGGAGAGCTCACGCTGCCTTAGATAACATCCTAATCTCACATGTAATGGGTTGTGTCATTCAACAGCCGCCCATTGGGTCAATTAAGGAGTGGCACCCATTCATTCCTAGGTGAGTCCTCCCCCAAAAGGTGCCCGGCAGAAGCACAAGTGCTGCTGGCCCCTCTGGAGCAGAGTGTGGGGCTGGGCGGCAGGATTGCAGCATTGCTTTCACACAGCTCAGATTTTAGCTTCTAGTTTATTTATTCTCCGCCAGTACAATAAACATGGTTGGGGAGCTTGCTTTTCTCCAAGTTCTTAAAAGACCTTCATGTTCTGTGTTTGAATTCTGCTGATAATTGGTTTTGATGACTAACTTCTCTGTGGAGTTTATCTTCTAAAAAGCAAGTTGGTCGCAAAGTTTGAAGCAGTTATTTAAAACAACAGCAACAAAAAAAAGACCTGGTAACAACAAAAAGGTAATCAGAGCTAGCATAAAAATATCAATCTTTGTGTTTGGAAAATATTTTAAATTCTGAAAAGAAGAAAACCCCGTTGTTTTCAGACAGCTAATGCAAGCGTTTACAGATACACATACAACACGGAGCATAATGTTTAGATGTTTCTCTGTATACAACATATGCTCTCAGGTCACTTAACAGAATGCATTCTACAAAACGCTTCTTCAATACAAATGAATGAGTTCTGAATTAAACAGCTATTTCGTAAGAGCATTTCATTCAGATCTTTTCATTTTGCCACCTGGCACTTGTTTTGTCTGAAAAATAAGAAAGCAGTGGTGGGTAGTTTGAGCTTTGCTGTCAGGGCTAGTTGTGTATCCCTGTGATGAGCATGGCTGAGCGGTAAAACCTGGACATACAATTGCATCTGTAGAGCATCTGTGCTGAATTCTGGTTCTCCTTTTTTGTGACATTTATGAATTTATAAGGACTAATAGCTTTGTTAGTGTGAGTGAGGAAAACAGGACTGCTTCAGGTTCTTTAGGAAGTTTTAATGGGTTTACAAACCTGTAAATATTTTACCATGGAAAAATTCGGAGCAGCACAGATGTTCCTGTATTTGAAGGAACAGTGTACGGTGTGAGCACTCTTGCAGTAAGTGCAGGGAGGGCTTGTAGGACAAGTTTTACGTTTCCCATGTCATCTTAGGGTGATTCTGCCATGCAAGGAGACAGAGAGTGATGTGATGCTAAATTATTTTAGCATTAGCAATCTTGTAAAATGTAGTGTTAAGCTGGGAGTAGCAAATGTGAGGATGAGTTCTTCTATGCATAATAAAACCAAATGGCTCCAGCTGATGTTTGTATTTGTAATCGTGATGTATGAAAGCCAAAGCAGTACAAGTGACTCTTCAGGGACAGTGCATCTGCCTAAGAGTTGAATAAAAATGGAGGTACACAATAGGAGGCAGGACAGAAAGGTGGTGCTGTGCTTCTTCTGTGCACAGAGCAAAACACCAGTTATGCCTGCGCACA
>JAVHNF010056406.1:0-10574 GCA_034783455.1 Micropsitta finschii
GGGGTTTTGTGTGACATCTCGGGCTGGTGCTGAGCTCGGGGTTCTCACTGCTGCAGCGGGAGCCCCGCTCTCTGCTCCGGTTCGATGCCGCTTCCCTTTGCCCGAACACAGCGGTTTTCCCCGCACGTCGCTACCGCGTCCATCGCTGCCTGTGAGTCCCGGGGTCGCGGTGTCCCCACCGGCAGCGCCTTAAAGGGGCGATGCTCCCGTGCCGGGGGACTATGCCGTCCCTTGAAAAGCCGCGGCCCCTTTAAGCGGCGGATCCCAGGGCTCAGCGGCCGCCATGCTGCGGAGCCGGTGGCTGCTGCCCGGGGCCGCGCTTGCTCTGGGCGCGGGGTTGGGGGCGACCCTCGCCCGCCGCCGGGCCGGGGGCGATGCGGCGGAGGGGCTGCTGGGCCGCCTGCCCGTGGTGCCCGTCGTGGCGGCGGCCGGGCCGCCCGCTCTGCCGGGCTCGGCGCCGGTCGAGCTGACCAAGTACGGGCTGCCCGGGCTGGCGCAGCTGCGGAGCCGCGAGTCCTACGTGCTGTGCTACGACCCGCGGAGCCGCAGCGCGCTCTGGGTCATCGAGCAGCTCAACCGGGACACCCTGAGCGGTGCCTCGGAGCGCTCCGCCTGCGACTTCCAAGAGGACGATTCGGTGCACGAGTACCACCGCGCCACCAACGCCGATTACCGCGGCAGCGGCTTCGACCGCGGGCACCTGGCGGCCGCCGCCAACCACAAGTGGAGCCAGAAAGCAATGCGGGACACGTTCTACCTCAGCAACATCGCCCCGCAGGTAGCGCCCGCAGCGGGGAGGCTCGGCCCGGGCTCAAGGGCAGGCGCCGGTTCCGGGCTGGGAACAGCTTCCGCGGTGCAGGCGGAGCGGGGGTGCCCTGGGGGTGCCTGGGTCCGGAGGGGGCAAAGTCTCTCGGTGCTGCCGTGTTTCCGCTCAGAGACAGCGATCCTGCAGGCACCTCTCTGCCCGCTTCCCTCAGGCCGGGAGCGGAGTTAAACAGGCAGAAGGATGCTTGGAAAAGGGTGGGCTGAGGGGAGCGGGCGCTGTTCCTGTGTGTGCGAAGCAGGACCTCGCTGTGTGCAGCTTCCCGAGTGGAAGTGATGGTGGAGATCTCTTCTGGAAAGTGCTTGGGGTGTACAGGCAAGCGGGTGTGAGTACCGTGAGCAGAGAGGATGCTCCCCAGCACTGACCACTGCCTGCGTCACTTGGCTGTGTCTCCAGGATCCTCATTTGAACCAGAATGCCTGGAATAACCTTGAGAAGTACAGCAGGAGCTTGGCAAGGAACAACAAGAATGTCTATGTCTGCACAGGGCCCCTTTTCCTGCCCAGGTAAGCACAGTCTGAGCTGGGATCTGTCGTGCTCGGCAAGGACAGGAGGCTGAGGGGAGGGATGCAGTCTCCCAGCTGCTCCCAAAGGTACTTTGGAGCTCAGCAGGTACCTTGGGATCAGTTTATGTATTTATTTCCCATGCAGTTGATTATTCCATGAGTAAGGGTGGGTTTCTTGAGCTACAGCATCACCAAGTCCCTTCTGTTTGCAGTCCTTAATAATCCAAGTAGTACATTATTATATTAGCAGAGGAGACTGCAGCCCCCTTCCCTGCAGATTAAAGCGCCGAGGTTTTATTTTCCTGGCTATTTCTCCACTTAAAAGCATGACTGTTTGCAAGGATCTTCCTGCAGTGCTAAGGAGCAGCTGTCTCATGCTGAGATCTCTTTAGAGGCAGGAAACTGCTTGGAAGGGCTGCGACAGCGAGGAAGGGGTTTGGGCAGAGCAGTGCAGCCTCACCTCACGTAGGCTCTGTTTCAGCTGTATTTTTACACCCCTGCTGCAGAGCAGGGCTGCTCCGTGCCCCGCTGTGGGGTGGGGGCTCACTGGGGAGGGTTGGTGGGGTGCTGAGGGGGGTGGACGTGGCCCCACATCAGGAGGTAACGTGGGATGTTGCTGTTGATGCAGGATGGAGGCCGACGGGAAGATGTACGTCAGGTACCAGGTGATCGGGAAGAACAACGTGGCCGTTCCCACCCACTTCTTCAAGGTGCTCATCTTGGAAAAGGAGAGTGGGGAGATCGAGCTGCGCTCCTATGTGATGCCCAACAGCCCTGTGGATGACAAAATCCCCCTGGAACGGTTCCTGGTCCCCATTGAGAGCATTGAGCGAGCCTCAGGGCTCCTCTTTGTCCCCAACATCTTGAAGAGAACAAGCAACTTGAAAGCCATCACAGCTGGAAGCAAGCGTTGAACCCCAGCTAAGCACATCCAGGTACTCCTGGGGAAGGGACTGGCAGCAGTCACATCTCCACAGGAATAATAGCTCCTTGTGCAGTTTTAAATGTGGGAAATGAGAATCAAACCAATGTTCCCTTTACCCTTCCCCTCCTTCCGGGTAACAAACGTGCACACGCAGCCGGTCCCCAGGGCAGGTCCTGCAGCAGGGCTCTAGAGCTTGCCCCTGAGCTGCAGTACAGAGGTTACTCCTGCGTGTGGCTCATTAAGGCACAAAGGGAAGTTACTTGGTTGCTGCTATTTAGCAGGGAAGGACGGGAGCGAGATGGGTGCTGGGGAGGGAGGAAGAGGTTCCTGTCTTTCTGTGGCCAAAGGATTATGATTGTTTCCTGTCAGATGTTTTTAGCAGTAAAGCTTTGAACACCCACAGCATTGGTTCTTATCTGCTCTCACCAAAGGTCCAAGTATCTCAGCAGGAGGGGAGGACAGAGCCAACTTTTTCAGCTGCTTTCCTGTTTTGAGCTCACTGTAGGCAGAGCTTAAGGCCTCACAGACAGAGCCATCTGTAATGAGCTGTGCTGACATGGTTTAGCACTGCCGTCCAACTGAAGCTCCAACCCTTCCTGCTGTTGGGAAGGATGAAGCCTTGAGCTGAAGGGAGGATGGGGGGAAGTCAGGCTGAGACTGGAACAGGTTCTTGGCATAAGGATTGTTTTGCCTTCCTTTAAGTGTGAGGGCCAGGGGCTCCAGAGGCACTGAGCGTGCAGGATCTGTGGACACCGAGTGCCCATCCTCTACAAGACACTCATGCACGGACGTCAAGGCAGCTGAGGTTCCATACTGCTTTATTCCCCACCCCGAATGTCTGAATGGCCGAGATCCTGCTGCCAGGCTCCTCTCAGCTGTGGAGGAGCAGCGACCAGCCCTTGACAGGACCACACAGGCAGGAGGGTGCAGACTTGCTGCTCCCAACAGCAGCCAGAGGCTCGGTCAAGCAGCGCCTCCAGCTTTAGTCACCGTGCCTTGGCCCCGCAGGCTCTTGGCGTGATGTGCTCAGCACCCTGTGCCTGAACAGCCTCTGCCCCAGGCAGTCCTCAGCTGCCAGCAGGCTCTCTGGTTTCCCTGCCTTCAGCTGCCACCGGTGCCTTCACAGCCTCATCGATGTGGGGCCTCAGTGCAGACAGGGAGATGAGCAGAGCTTCCTGGAACAGAGCCGGGGGTCAGGCAGCAGCGCTGCTCCCTGAGGTGCCACCATGGGGAGCACCACGTGGGCCATGTGTGTGTCACTGCTCTGTGCACACAGGCACTGACCCCACCACGCCACTGCCACCTGCCCTACCTCTGTCCGGATGGTTCTGCTGCCCTGGCTGGGACACGTGTTCAGGTAGAAGTCAAACAGGATGCTTGGGTCAGTGACCTCCAGGTTTGGGTCCACATCAACCCCAGCTTCCAAGCCCTCCAGACCTCCAAACACGACAAGGGCATGTCTAGGGGAGAGGAGAAGGGCAGGATGAGAGGGGAGACTGGCTCTTACCCCTGCACCACGGGAGATGCTTTGAGTGGATTAAGAATTAGCTTCCCAGAAGCAGTTCTCTTAACTTGATCTGCAAGAAACAGACTCATCTGCTCAAGTACGTGGGTCTGTGTTTGTGTCCCTGTGCTGCTGCTGCTGTGTCCCTGCTGATGATCCCCAATGCAGCTGCCTGCCTAAAAAAGCCTCGCAGCACTGCACCAATGTGACAGTCCTTTCTACCAGCTCTAGAGAAACAGGAAAGGAATTGGCCTTGTCCTTGGGTACTTCCCATTGGGTACATTGCTATGCAATGCAAAGGAACGTGCCTTGGTGTAAAAGGGAGCAGCAGAGCACAGGATGGAATTTGCAGGTGAGTCTTGCTCTTATATTTAGAAGCATTTCCCACCTGGGAGAACACTAAGGCCACAGTGCAGCTCTGCTGCCTGCACCAGGCCTCACTGCAGGCTTGAGTGGGGACAAGAAGGCAAGACACAAACCTGAAGGAAGGGAGAGTGGCCTCGTCCACGGAGGTGCCCCGCTCTGAGGTCCCAATAGAGAGATCGTAGCCTTCCTTGAAGGGGCACTCTGAAAACACAGCACCTGGGAAACAGACACAATGTGGGGCTATTGCTGTGCTCTTGCCCTTGCTTTGTGCCTTCTGGACAGGCCGCAGCACTCCATGGGTGAGTGGTGGTGGCAGAAGGAATTGCTTTTCAGTGCATGAGGAGACAGAAGAATGACTCTTCCTGACAGTTCCTTGCTGCAGGAGTGTCCAGCACCATTCTCAACTGCAGCACCTTTCCTCAAAGCTCAAACAGGTGCCAGGAACCATTCCTTCACTAACAGCTTAGGATTTTCCTTGGAGCTCTAATCAACCAGAAGACAGGAACAGCATTCTGCAGGGCTCAAGATGTCACTGCTGGCTTTGATGTGAATCAATGGGAGGCAGTTACCGTGGAAATGCTGGAGATGGAGAGCACCACTGCTACAATGGGGACATCTGGAGCAACGGTGCGTGGAGGTACAGGGCAGACCAGGGGGTGACTGTGGTGATTCATGCCCCTAGCTTCAGCCTTTACATTAGACAGGACTGAGAGCAGAGAATCCCTGCAGATACTCACTCAGGCAGGAGGCAAGGCGGACGCTGTAACCCCAGTACAAGCCCGACACTGTCCGAGGGTGCTGTGAGGACACCACGGTGCCTTTCCGCACTTTAGCTTCTGAGAGGGAAGCAAAGAGATCAATGCCCGCAGTGAGAGCTGGATTTGAGCAGCCACACAGAGCAGGTTCCCCTGGAGCAGGGCACTGACTCGGTGTGTAACAAAGAACCACCCTTTTGAGTGCATTCTGCAAGTATGTTTGTGCTGTTTATTACTGGTCAAAGAGCTGAGAGCTCTTTCCCTTTCACCAGGGAGGCATGATAAGGGGGTTATTAAAACTGTGTGTGGAGCAAAGGAACACGCAGAGCTGTTTGGTACCTTCAGGTATCAGTGATATGAAGCTGTGATATGGAAGGGACCAACTCCTGCAGGACTGAAGCTCACAGGTGCTAACGGAGGAGTGGATTACCTGGTTTCTGGGGTTCCTCCAGGCGCACAGTGACTCGCAGGCCAGGGTTCAGCTGTCTGTCGATCTGCACCTCCTGCAGTGACAGTCACGATCAGCATCAGGCATTGCTGGAGGTACTGGGAAAGGTGGGGAAGGAAGGGAGCCCTCTCAGCAAGGTCTGTTCTGGCCTGGGGCTGCAATGAGGAGCTCTGCAGTCAGGGCCTGTGTGGCTCATGCAGTGCAGAGCAGGCTCAGGCTGCCTTGGTCTGAGCAGTCTGAGGCTTATGTTGCTGCTCCAAGTGCTCCAGCAGTGAAGCAGTTAAGCACTGAACAGGCAAACCAAACCTGCCAGAACTGGGGAAGCTGCAAACACTGCTGAGCCAGAAAGGACAAGATGGCAACGAGCATTAAACCCTGTGCGAGTCCACCATGGCCTTCAGAAACCCAGCAGTACCCACCCTGCCCTCTTCGAGTCTGCTAGAGAGACAGGGGAAATGGTTCTGGGCTCTGTGGGGAACACGCACCTTCCTCATCCCACAGTTAACAAAAGAGCCTCTGCCCGCCTTAGTTGGCCGGTCCAACACCACACCTTCCCGGTACTCCGAGTCCTCATCCACCCGCATGTGGTGGGGGCTGTCCAGGGGGTTGAGGAGCCCTAAAACAGCACAAGAAAGCAAAGAGAAGGGTAAGGTAAACTGCTCTGCTACCCCCTCCCTCTCTGGTCCTGCACATCACAGCCTGTGCTCTGAAGTGGGGAAGAGTTACTCAGTTCTGTGTGTTCCATGTGAAAAGAGCAAGAGCTCAGGAAGAGGGAGCCAGCAGCCTGGGCCGGACACAACTGAATCCGTACCTGCAAACTGCAGATCCTCGTGCTTTGGGAAAAAGGATTTCCTCAAGTACCTGTTTGGCAGAGAAGGTTGAAATGTAAACCCAGCCTTTTTACTGAATCTCAGCTTCAGTTCTAGTCCTTTCTGACTTAAAGGAGCTGAGTACAGAGAAAAGCTTGTTTAGCTCCCTCAAGTCCCAGATGTAACCTCCATCCTGCAGGTTCTACCCTGCAGGCACTGCTTTTAGTTCAACTCCTGAACCAGACATGTGAAGCACTGAGCTCCTGTGTTCCTGCATAATCAGGTAATATAAACAGGATTTGCCTCCTGCTCCCGCAGCCTCTTACATGAGATACCCACAGCAGTCGGTTCTGATGCATGGTTTAGCCATGGGGGACTTACTGAGGGCACTCCAAGTACTGCAGGATCCGAGCCAGCTGCACACAAGCCTTGCCTCTCCTTCCAATTCCTTCAAAGTCCCCCTCCACGCTCCTGTAAGTGAAAGAAAGCAGCTCGTGAGCTCAGTGCAAGATGGGTCAGGTCTGCAGAGGATGAAGCCTTGCTCCTTATCCGGAAACCAGCTCCTTATGAAAGGGTTGCTCCAAAGGCAGAGCCCGTGACCAGATCGCATTTGGAACTCTCTCATGAGAGAGAGAGACAAGGTACATGGAAGGCCATGTACCTTCTTCAGTTTTGGTCTCTGTGCACTGACACAAAGCACTTCCTGCACCACAGGTCTTACTTTACATCTTCTCCGTGCTCGTCGAACACCACGATCTCATCCACGCAGAAGATGGCACAGGCCCGAGCAATCTGTCCAGCGAGGTACGTCCGCAGCTCCAGCGACTGGGCATTGTTCAGGATGGAGCCCGGCAGGGCCACACTCAGCGTGTAGTGCCGCCCTGGGGAGCAGAGATCAGAGGAGAGCCATAGCGTGACAGCTCCATGTAGTGTCTTATTTACTGTGGCGGGGGGAAAAGCACCCTCTGTTTCTTCATCACAGGTTGTCCCTTAATAGAGGTTTCTCACTGCATCGAGTTCATGCCAGCTTAGCAGATCTCTCTGTAAAGCTGACCGAGTTCCCTGGGCCCTTTCAACCCAGGCCTCCCCATGGCCTCACAGCAGCATCACCTCTGTCTTCCTGCTGCTCCTCTCTCTTCTCGGCTCGTTTCTCCTCCAGCTCCCGCATCCGCTGTTTTTCCAGCTTCTTCAGCAGCTTCATTTCCTTCCATTTCTTCTTCTCGGCTTTCCCTGGAACCGGACAAACATCACCTCGCCTCAAGCAACGAGCCGTGACCGCCGGGGCAGGCACGAGGGCCTCCCGGTCCGAGGGATCCCCGCCCGCAGTCCCCACGCGATTCCGGGCTTACTCTCCTGCTTCCATCGCCGCCAGTCCACCTTCCGCTCCACAGCCTGCGGGACACCGACCGCGACCATCACCGCCGGGCTCCCCTCAGGGACAAAGCCGCCCTGCCCGCTCCCTACCTGCCCGCCTTTGGGCCGCTTGGCCGCGCCGCCGCTGTCCGCCATCTTCTGCCTCCCTCCCCGGTCACGTCTCTCCCCTCCGCGGTGGTGATTGGTTGGAGGGCGCCGGTGCCCGCCCACTGCGGGGAGGAGTCCGGTGTCACGCCAGCCAATGGCCAGGCAGGGGGCGGTGTTTAAGCGGCCGGCGCGGGCAGTGGGGATGAGTGGGGGCTGTTCCATTCTGCGGGAGAAGGGGGGACCCGGGGGACACCCTGGGCGGGTGCGGGGGTACCTCAGGGTGGTTGTGACATCCGGATACCCTCACCGGGGTGTCTTTGCACAAGCGCTGCGGGCAAAGGATGGGGAGATGGATCCTGCCCCTTGACGGGTGGGCCACGGCTCAGAGCAAGAGCCCACGCGAATGGGGGTGTTGCAATTACTCTTTATGTCCCGGTTGTTCATGCGCTCTCAGCATTTGGCATGTACATGGGTGCAAGAGGGCCTTCAGCAGCACCCTCACCCCTCCAGGCCGTGCAGACGGGATGGGGTGCGTTACCCCATCTCCTGCTGGTGAAGGCAGGTGGGTGTTTGCAACCTCCTGCAGCTCTGGCTCACAGGGGATCGGGGCCACCAGCTGCACCCCAACGCAAAACCCGTGGAGCCGCTACCCACCGGCCAGTGTGGGATGAGCAGCCACCACCACAGGATGCAATGTGGATGTTGCACGCGTGACGGCAGCTCTCCAGGAAGGCTGTGTCAGCCCTGTGATCATTACAGAGCCATTGACTCTTCAATAATTGCAGTAATTCCGCTTTAATAATTTAACTGCTACAAATACTTATTGCACAGTCTGTTGCGTGATGGATGATGCTGGTTTACGTCCTTATCCAGGTTGAAATCGACAATGATGCAAGAATGATCTTACAAAATGCTGCTCATGTTATCCCAGCACCTATCAGCCTGGTGGGTGGGAGGCTGCGGAGGCCACCAGCAACAGAAGCAGCCCAAGGCCACTGTACCCATCCTCCCCAGCCACTGTGTGTGTTCATCAAAGGCCTGAAGGTTTTGCTTTGCAGCCTGGATGACGCTGCTGAGCCCTGACAAAGTGCCAGGAGTAGTCTGGGGGATGCACAGGTAAGGTTTTGGCAGTAGCCAGGCTATTTATGAAAGCCTGTTTCCCTGGGAGTAACCAGTGACCAATCTCACCTTTCCCAGAGATGCACAGAAAAGAATAATGGGAAAACTAAATAATGTAAATTCTGGGAAACAGCATTTCACTGGGTTTATAATTTTCAGGATCATAGGAATCCACCTACTGATGAGTGGTGATACTGCATGATCCTATGGGAACGTGGTGCTGGTGGAAATGGTGTCCTGTGCCCTGGGGTACATGGTAAGGCCCCAGCATGGCCTTAAAGGTAGGTCCTGAGATGCCTTTGCAGAATTTGGTGGTGGAAAAGCCCCCAGGAGCCATCCTTACCTTGCATCTTGCTGGATGCATCCCAGAACTGGTTAGCAACGTCTTTAAACTTAAGAAAAACATCAAATACTGTCAGGGCACGGGAAGAGTTGCTTCTTACAGTAACAGTGCAATCATTTCACAGTGACAGAAAGTGTCCCCCAGACCCTGGGCCTGGCCAGGACAATAAGAACGTATCAAAGTATGGAGCCAAGCAAAGTAAGAGGAAGGAAGAGCAGTCAGGGCAGGTGAGGACCAAGGACAGCCTGGTTCTCTCTCAGTGCTCAGGGACTGGTTTTCTCCTGTTTCCATTTTTGCAATATGTCATTTGCTGCCTTCAGTGTAGCTTCCTCCTAAACAAATACCACAGGTTCAGGCAGTGGTTTCCAGCCAAATCCCCTTTCCCCTCACTGCAGTCATCATTCATATCAAAATCCTTTTCTCATTTTGGAACATTGCAGATGCTGCATGTTCAGGATGAGACAGGCACAACCATCTCCTGGGGCAGGCATAGCCTCTGGGCAGTTAAGCAGGCACCCAGAAGACTGTCTTGACTAAGAAATGTAGGATGCTGTCCTGGCTCGGCTCATGTATCTGCAGAAGGGGATCAGACCAGCCGTGGTGCTATGCTCGGGCTCTAATACTCAAGGCACTTTCCATCTCTTCTTGGCATTTGCATCATTGAACCACTTCTGATTATTACACCTAACCTCACCTTCATTTATGCTGCCACACATCTCACCTTTGCGAAGCAGAACCGGATGAAATGGCTGTAGTTGTTCTTGTGGGTCTCACAGTAGAAAGCAGAGAGTGGAATGGCAGCAAGTCCCTAGGAAAGGAAACATGGAACTGAGGTTACTTCTCTTGGGCTGGCATGCAGCCTGCTATGCCCCAGTTTATCCACTGCAGATACCCCTTGCCATGAGCTGCCAGACCCGGCAGTGGTGGTGTGCTGTGCTTCCAGCAAGGAGGGCACAAACACAGCGGAAGGGGCCAGAAGTTTTTACCTTGTTCTTGACCATCCACTTTGCAAATCTGGAGTCGTAGGGCTCATCAGAATTAGGGACATCAGGGACATCAGATTCTGTGGGAGAAGCACAGCAGCACAAAGGTTGAGGGTACTGCCAGGTGCCACAGGCAAGCCCCAAACCCACAACTTCTGGGAGCTTGGATGGGGAATGTGCTGTTGTCCATCCCTGCTTTGGTGGTGGTTTATGCAGGTTCTTGTCCCTGCTAATGGTATCGCTCTGAGCTGGACCTTGCTCAGTCCTGTCTGAGTGATACTGCAGGTGACTCACTGAAGTTGGAGATGTCTGCCAACAAGAAGTAGGTGCCCTCAGGGATGATGGGTTTCATCCCTGCAGCATCCAGGCTCTGGACCAGCCAATCTCTCTTCTTCTGCAACAGCTGATAAATATTGTTGTTCTTTTATCACAGAAGAATCAAATTAATTTTTAAAGGGCACTTCAAAGGTTTTGTGGTTATTTTATTTGAAAACACATATTTACAGTCTACAGAGTTAAGAATATATTTTTG
>JAVHNF010056407.1:18760-31029 GCA_034783455.1 Micropsitta finschii
GCCATCAGTAGGCTTTACAAAATTCTTGTATCTGAGTTGGACCTGAGCATTGCAACATCTACCAATATAGTGTCATTGGAATTTGGTTGTACTTACAGTCATTTTGGTGATGCTGGAGATACACAGAAGGCAAATGTGGCTTTATGCCTTTATTCAGAAGTGGAGTTAAGAGTAGAAGAGAGTTTGCTGTCTTCAATAGATGGGTTTTATATCCAGTCCAGAGAGAGAATAAATGTCCTTCTATGGAATGTTGCCAGTTTGAATCCTGATGAAAGCATTAGTACCTTTGGATCTGGGCCCTGGAAATGGCTGATTTAATACTATGTCTTTAACCATTTATCTTGGCAGCTGATGTTTTACCAGTGGCACCATGTGTTTGTATACAGGGTTATCCAAAGAAAAGAGTAAATGGTATGAAAGGATGCCCATGACTTGTATAGGTCATGTTGTTGTAGTAATGTATTCCCAGTGCCAAACTGGACAGCTACTTCCTCTAAAACCTGTCTGTCATCAGCTTTTATTTCTATTTCTCCGCAGTGTTTCCACCGGACTGTGGTTTAGGCTACACATTTTGTAAGTAGCGATCGGTAATTTCAAAACCTTTTACTGTCTTCACCAGACTTTAATTCCAAGGCTGGTGTGTTATAAGAGCTGAAAGCCATATCCAGTAGCACTTCTATGGACAGCATCTTCCACAGGGAATGTGTTGCCTTTTAAAAGACCACTTGGTTAACCTCTTAAGACTGTTATTTGTGAAAGATAAAAGAGAGCTGAATATGACTGTCACGTCTTGAGGTCTGACTTTTGACAGCTCTGCTTATCATTTCCAACCAAGGAATTACTGTTATTTGTTTCTTTCTCAAGGAGATTCAAGTGGACTGGAAACAGGCTGAGGATGGACACTGCAGAATCTTTCCTTGTATGGCCTTTCTTCACTGGCTATCATGAGGTTAAAGGTGCTCTTGCTACCTATCTTATTGTCTTTATGTTTTAAGTCCTCCGTGAATGACACCTATGACATGTTAGGCTGCTGGGAAGATACTGCAACCAAAGTACAGTCCCAAGAGCTCCCTCTGAGTTTACTGGATAAACCATGATAAATTTAACAGGCAACTGAAATCTTACTCGTGGCTTTCACTGTAGCATATTTTCAGTTAAAGGGATCCCATTGCAGGATACGTGTCACAGAAAAACATAGATTTTGCATTGCCTTATTAGAAAGCATTGAACTGGCCCTATTTAAATATACTGTACTAGGGATGTTATTGTTAACTGTACACCGACACAGTATATTGTGTGAGTGATGCAAGTTTTAATGGCATTGTACTCTCCGTCAACATGATGTATCATAATTGCTTTTTTGGACCAGTTACAAGCTGAGCATAAATATTTAGTATTAATGAATTCAGGTTTATTATGTGTAAGTGTATCTGCAGTGCAGCAAATATGCATCCATTCATAAAGCATCTTAGCATGCTCAGGGCAGGACTTTCCCCTGTCTTTCTCATCTTCCTGTTTTTCCTGCTTATCTGCATTCTGAAAGGCAAAATAACTTGCCTCTATTTTTATCCAGTTGTTACTGGTCCCTTCAGCCTTGGCCCTTCACCATGTATACTGGACCCACTCTGGGATTTCTGCCTGTCATTTCTTTTGTTATGAGCAAATTGCTCAAATAGCCAAATCCATTCACAGGTTGCTAGCTGAGGGCTGTATCATATCAACACGAGGTATTTTATTCTATCCTTTTTGCATATATCTTATATTTTACATATCATCAGACTTCTGGTTTTCCTGCCAGTGTGCTGGAGAACTTTGGAAACCAGGTGGGAAAGAATGAGATGACAGCTGTAGATGAGGTAAAAGCACATTCTGTCCCTGTTTCACAAGTCTGAAGCCACACTGGAAAGCCCTCCTTATGCTCTCAAGCCAAGGGCTTGGCCTTCTTCTGAGAGAATGCCATTGTGGATTGTGTCAGAAGAGAGTGAGCTGAGGGATCTTCATAGTACCAAAAGATACTTCCTGAATTAGTGATCCATGATGGCTTGTGATGCGTTCCTCTCTGAAGGCTCTGGAGATGCCTTAGGGCATTCTGCACTACATTCAGAACAGTATTTGTGTGTAATTCAGAGGTGAAATTCTAACCACATAGAGAAAAGGAGAAGTGTGACCCAGGGGTGGTTCTGGGTTTGAGATTGCAGTGTGGGAATTATGGGACATGGATTCATGTTTTGCTCAGCTGTATGTTCTGCATCATCTACCAACCTTTGAAATGGGGCAATAGCAGTTATCCCACTGAGACAGATGAATGATTAGGAAATGCTCAAACACTGTAAGCCTATGAGACTACATAAAAGGCAGCTGTACAAACTGGACCCCAGTTTCTCAGTGGGTCTTCTGAAGTCCTTGCCATCCTCCTGCCATGCAGCTCCATCTGTAGGCCTATCACCATTTCGTCAAACTAAACTGATTATAGGTGTTTAGAGTCAAGGATAGCCCCTGCTTTCCTCATTGCCCTTCGTGCTTTCCTTTCCCCTTGTTCCTAGGTTAGATCTACTGTCGTAAGATGTCAGAACAGGCATGCAGTTGTGGTGCTGCTGGACATTGGCACAGAAATTCCCTCAGTGTATAACATAGAGTGCACAGGGTGATTCATGGTCCTGCAGTACAGGGAGCGTATGGAAAGGAGGAGAAAGGACTGAAAAGATGAGACTAAAATCAAAGGCTGAAGGAAATGAGAAAGAGAGCAGTGGATGTTTCTCTCCAGGAAGTCCTCATGAATCTTTAGGTTTCCTGCTGCCTTCACATATATTATAAATGGACTGAAGAGATGACAGTTTATATTCCTAAACTTAACAAGATGCTGCTAGTCTTCTGTGAAATTGGTATAATACCTAGTGATAAGCTAATGCTTAGTAGCAGTTTTCTTTCTCAAGGCAGTATGAGTCCTAAACCCCTGGTTTTATTTGGTGGTTTCTGTAATAAGGCAGATGCTCTTCTCATTAAAGCATGACTAGGGTGGAGCCATGCTCCCTCTGTACAGGTTTGCTGGTCTGACAAGATGCTTCTGAGCTCTTATGGCTTTTGAGGAGACAAGAACCTCCTGGGGGCCAAGGCTGACTGTGATGGTACTGCCTGCTGGACACCAACTCACTATTCCTGCCCCAGGAGACAGTGTAGGTAAAATAAATGCAGGAGAAGGAGGGAGCCGAGGTTACCTTGCTATGGTGGGAGTAGATGGCCAGCACCTTAGTCTGTTTCGCTAAATCCTGAGGCTCTGTTGGCCTGTGGCTTTAAAGTTTGGTACGCAAAGAGAGCACATGGTTCTGCAACAGTATGTTAACTGTTCTGTGTCTAAGATGATCTGTCCTGTGGTTAATAATGTGCACATATTTCACAGAACTGCCCAGAAAGTGGTAGGCATTTTTGAAGATCAGGATGACTACAGCTCTAATGCCAGTAATAAAATTGCCATTTATATTAAAAGCCCCAGAGTGCTTAAAATTTAATTGGAAGTTGTAGATGAGACATTGCTTAATTTTCTGCTGGTTTTAATAATAGATTGGGAAAAATGTGCATGCTGTAAACCTTTTAGCTAGGATTATCTAAACTCTGAGGTTTGTTTCCTTATTTTTTATTTTTTTTTTCTTAAGTGTTAGTAAATAACTTTAATATGACTTTTAAAGAAAGTGGAGACATGTAATAAGGCCTGTTTTGGATAGCTTGGAGGCTCAGCTGTTAACTGATCTTTCTCATGTAATCCCTTGTCATTTACTTAACGTTGCTATCTTATAGTAACTGCAATGGATAAGAACTCTACAATCATTCTGTAGGGAGCTCAGCCCTCAAATTGCACATAAAAACTCATGCTGCTGGAGCTTGCTGTAGGTTTAACTCACTGAGCTACTCAGTAGATTTTACTAGCAATATTAACTAAGATCACATGTAAGCCTACTCTTGGAGAAATTTTAATGTTGCTTTGGAGAATTCTGAAGTGGGTTTCCATTGCAAAAGAGTCGTCAAAACAAGCTTGTATTGCTAGTTGCATATATCCCTGCTGTATGACTGCAAAAGAAACTCTCTGAGTTGTTTTTCCCATTGACCTGCTAGTCACTTTGAACCCCAGTGGAGGCAAGCTTCTTTGAGGATCTAGAATTGCTTACTTTTTGTTCAGCTTTCCAAGTATAAAGTTGAAACTGTATAGATGAATTTCCCTTTGCCTTAATAGAACAAGATTCAGAGTCTATTGAACACATCGCTGCAAGCTCATCTTAATCTGAGTTTATAGACTCATTCAGCCTGAAAATAAATTGAAAGGTACTAGAATTAGTTTCTTGCAGAAATATTTTCTGCCACAGAAGTTCTAATGAGCATGTAACGGACAGACTTGACAAAGAGCAGAATACTAAAAAAACACATTAGAAATGAAAGCTAACAACAAAAAAAAAATATTAAAAAAAAAAGAGAAAATGCAGCCAAACAAGAAGGCTCAATAGTGGTCATTATTCCCAAAGAATACCAATGGAACTATTAAATTACGTATTGGAGCATTGTCATTGGAAAGCATCACTCGCCAAGACTAAAGCTTTCTGCATAAGGTGTAAATTGTATGTATGGGAGGTATAAGAGTGTGTACAACTCTGTCTCTAAATAAAATTTGGGGGAGCTTGAACTTTGTTTTGTGGATGATTTAATCCCAGTTTCATATTGCCTTTGTAGTTAAAAAGCAGGACAGAGGAACAGCCCTGAGGTGACCAAGTGACTGGGGAGACTTGTCTGATTCACACTCTTCTGATGAACCACAACAAGCACAAGGTGCCACGGAGCATGGATTGCTCGTCTCCAGTGATAACCTTAGCCATTTGTCCAGCCATTCATATGCATTGTAGTCACACTGAGAGACTTGACTTGTAGGAAAAAAAGTTGACATTTGTCAATTTCCATAGAAAATTTAACTGTTTGTTGATACCCAGCTCTAACCCTGTAGTCTTGACAAAGCCTATAAAGGATTAATGGGAAGGATCCAAGCCTGACTTTGACAAACAGTGTGATGAGACTGTCTGTGATAATGGTACAGAGGGCACAGGGGAGTGTAGTCCTGCTCGGGTTTCTCAGTTTTGCATGGGTTTTCAAACTTGAGACATTATATTGAATTTGACCCTCTGGTTTCAAAATCAAGATGCTCCAGATTTGATCATCTTGGATGTTTTCTTCTTGCAAGCTGGCTTTTTTGATAGCTTCATGATTTACAGTCAGACTCTTCCTAGCTGAAATAGGTAATTGTTTCATATTCTGACAACCAATGTAAACCTTTTGTGAGGGTAATATTGATGTCTTTAAAATGGGATCTTTAACTGCTCTCATTGTATGTCACTATTAATACAGGAATTCAGTCTTTCATTTCCTGTCTGTATTCCTATTTCGTTTAAGAAAAAAAATCATAGACTTTCTATTTTCTTTTCAGTTCATCAGCAAAATTTAATGTTTCTGTTATAAGAGTGAAAAAGATAGAGAAACAGTTAATTTCTAACTGTCATTCCTGTATTACTTGTGTGTGCAAGTGGAACGATCTAGTAACAGACTTAGGGATATGTCTGGTTTTGCTTTTTCTGGTATGCACTACTCAATTCTGCTCAAAGTGAGGAATAAAATTTATGCTGCTAATTTTCCTATAATCTGAAGCAATCATTTTTTTCTCTTAGTCTGAAATTCAGGTTGTTTCCCAGTCCCATTCTGTTCACAATGTGAAGAAAATGTTCATCTGTTCAGTCCTAAAAAAAGAAAATTCAAATGCAGCTTTAACATGTCTCTTTGCTGATGTGGGCTTTCTCTGACGTGCACTGATTGCCTGTCATACTCTGTAAATCAAAGTTATATATCTACATGCCCCATGTGTACAACTGCTGAAAGGATCTAGTTGTTTCTTTATTCAGCTTGGAGGGCGATAAGCACAGATTAATAAGCATATGCAGAAATAACTCATATATTATGAAGATTATAATTTGCATTTATTTTTATCTGCATTTCAAGAATTATAAATGCTAGTGTTTATTAGACAAGCCAGTTTTGTCACTTTCATGGTAGGGACTCTCTCCCTGGTAGATACTTAATTTTCCTTGACGCCCTTCTTTTGTGAGCCCTCTTGAAGTGGATCTGGGTCTTGAATTGAAGCTATCCTAAAGATTTTACTGGATATTCCTGTGAAGCATAAACTCCATTTTAATATCTGAGGGTGAATTAAAGACTTCACCTTGGATCACTCAGAAACATCTGCAAAACTCCATAGTTTTGATTCCCCAAGTTTTTTCTCTAGTGTCTCACAATCAGTCAGTGGGATTACAGAAGATCCTTGGCTCTCATTTTAAGAGTATGTTGTTACTCATGGATATAAAGCAGAACTTGAAAACCTGACTGCAGGTAGCCATATAACTCAAAACCCCCAATGGGAAAATATGCTGGTTTTACCCTTTACCTTCACATTTCTAGAAGGCACTTGTTAGAGCTGCAGTAATGTAATTGGGCTGCTTCTATCTTTTCTTACCTCTAATTGTCTGCTTTTGTTGTAAAGCAATGCATTCACTGGCTAAATAACTAGGTGCTGATAGGCTTTATTTAACAATTGTTATTTTTTACTTCTTATTGAGTAAAAAATAAGATACATAGAGATTCTAGAGACCAGAATAATGAGTTAGTCATCACCAGAAATTTTAACATTTCTACATGCTGTTCTAGGGAGCCTAGAAAACCATTTCCCAAGCAAATTCACAGAAGTGTGTGCGTGAAGTCCAGTATGGATCATCCTTCATAGAACTCCATAGCCCTTTACTGCATTTAGTAAGTGAATGACAGTGCCTATTTAAAGATAATGTTGCCATGAGTTATCTGTAGGACTAGAAAGCCTGCCTGATCCAGTACTATCTATAATGGCCCCAAATGTTTCAGTCAAGGCTGCTCTGGTTTAAGGTTTTCATCATGAGACTATCTTAAAGGAATTTTTATTTTGGTTTAGCATTACAAAACTTGAAAGCCTGGCATAACCACTCCAATGAGCACACAGCAGCAGGCTTCTGTGTCTTGTGTGGGCACTGGGCAGCTGGGCAGGGAAAGGAGTATCATGTATTCTGGAGCAGAAACAACAGTATATCAAATTAAAAAAAAAAGCAAAGTTGAATAGCCCTTACTAAAGACACACAGGTATACCTTTGTGCTGCCTAGTTTGCAAAACAGCTGATTGGGGCTGAAATCCTTGGTGCATACATGCATACATAAATGCAAGGTGTCTCTGCTGGCTTAAGTTGTTTAAAAGTAGACTGCTGCCTGCAATGTAGCATTGGGAGGTGGAAAACCAGTCCATATTATGTTAGTATTATGATTTCTAGATAGAAAACTTTACAAAGGGGCTTTTCCCTCTCATGGAGAGAACTGAATCAGTGTGTTCCCCACTTAATTTACCTTTATACCATTGGATGCAGGTTACAGGAGCGTTTGCTCTTTGTTCCAATGTTTTGAGTCCCTAAAATAATCCTCACACAGATTTTCACATCTTGGAATACATACTGTTGCTTCAGCAAAATTTCATTTCACTGCAACTTCATAGCCTAGTAGTGATAATCCTTTGGGCAGCGTAAGTCTATGTCACTAGAGGAGCATTTAGGTACTACCTGCCTTCAGTATCAGAGCTTGTTGGATATTTTTTTTGTTCACTATTTGGCAAAAAGCTACACTTGCAAGAAAAAAAAAAAAAAAAGAAAAATCTCAACACAGCAGTGACCAAAAAATAATAATTAGCTGCACATCCCCATTTTTGCAAAAAGTAATTCTGAGAGTGATGAAAATCAGCATGTGCTGATTTTAGGCAGCTTTGGCAGTTTATTGGCAACTCTTATTGCAGCCTGTTGTCTCTGGTGTTAAATTCCTATATACATACAAACCTTTTAGTGGGCTGCGAGAGTTAGTGTATCTGGTCCATTAGTGCTCTGCATGGATACACAGGAGAAAAGAAATTCTGTACTTTGTATTCAGATAATTCACCTCCATTTCTAAAGAGAACACTTGGGCCTGCACTGAATATATTGGAAGACACTAAGGATGGAATTGGTTCAGGGGCATTCTGGGTACATGTATGCATGGGACAAGCTATACTTTTGCTGGTAGCTTCTTTTAGTGTCCTAACTGAAATCACTAAGTCTTAACCACCTATATGCCCATTACACTTGCTTTTCACACACTCTGACATGCAATATTAGATCAACTGTGTTTCTGAAAACATAATGTCTTTTTTTATTTATCTCTCTGAACAAATAAGAAGCTCTGACAGCCCTGGCTAAGAAACTGCCATCCATCAAGACAGGAAAGAGTTGGTTTATATCATTATTTCTAAATTTAGGTGTGAAGCTCATTAATATTCTGATGTGGCAATAATGGTCACTTTGCTATGGATAAAAAAGTGATATAAGCAGAGAGATTTTCCAAGTGACTTTGTATCTTAGTGAACAGGCCTCTCCAGAGCTATCTGAGAGCTGCGATACTGATGTACAGGATTTCATGCAGTTTTATTTACCAGACTGAGATTGTTCAGAGAAGCAGGAAAGAAAGAGACCATTGCATACGTCCATAAGGAGTGATTCTCCTTCCTGTTGCTGGGTTAATCACACCTGTGAAAAATGTTTCAGTTAGTTTTTGGAGTCTTTGTTTATGTTGCAAGGAACAGATATTCATGCTGTCCCGTTAAAGTGGTGATCGACAAATGAGCTGAAACTTTCCCTTCAGAAATCAGAAAAACCAGAGATGGTAACATGGATCCTTACTAACAGAAGGTTGGTAATGCTAGCCTTAAAGTTGAGGCAATGGACTCGAGCAGGGCTCTTCCAGTGCAAAAAAGGGATCCTCGAATGAAGCTTTCTATGGGTTTCAACAGCTGTAACAGCAAGGTGATATATCCAGCAGAGTATTTATGTAGTTAGGGTGGATAAGCTGCACTAAGCTAAATGTTTTTGTTTCCTGTGCAAAGACCAGTTCAGCACACAGAGACATTTTAAGTGGGGAAAAATACCCAAGTTAGCCTTGTGCTGTTCTTCAGGAACTTGCACTGTACATTCCCCCAACTACACGACCTTTGGAGATTCCTTCCAACACAAACTATTCTGTGATTCTGTGAGTGATTCTGTGAGTTTTGCCTTGTGCTGAGATGTCTGGAAGCAAAATTGCCCTGTATGACCATAACAGATCTGGATGTTGAGCTGCCAAAAGACAGATCTTTGCACAACACTGTCCTGTCAGTGGAGCCTGTGTCCATATCGCATCCCTACCATGTCCATATCACATCCCATATTGCATGTGACTGTGGTATGGAGACCTCCTCCCAGGCTCTGTACACCAGGCAGTGCCTCTCCCTTTCTTATCAACTCACATAGCATTTATGAAAGAAAACAGAGAGCTAAGCCAGCCTAGGGGCTATATTTTGAATGGAGAGTTACGAATAACAGTAGTATCAGAAGAATTATGCCTGGAGTTTCAGGGCTAGTTGAACAAAAGAAATCTGTATGTTTTGCCATGCCAAAGTGAAATTTATAAGTTTTCCTCCCAAACAAAATGTTGTTCTTCCTGTTCACTGCCAGGTCAGGATCAAACTTCTTTCTAGCTCTGGAGACCATAGGAAGCATTTATTTAAAACCTTAATTTCCTTATATTTGAGCTTGGATTTTAAATGGAAACTAGAGTCGTGTTTGCTCAAGGGACTTAGAAGAGCATCTGTACAATCACTGTTTGAAATAAGCCTGAATCTGGAAAGGTTAGACACTGTAATATCTCGGCAGGCTCAGTGCACTTGGTTTACAAATCACTGTTCTTAGAGTGTTGGCACATTTCATTAATTTTTCCAGGTTTAAACCTTTCCCAGCATCTGATCCACAGAAAGGTTTTTTACTTTTTGTGTATTTTCCTTCCATTACAACTCTTCAACTCAAAGCCAAAGAAACATTTTCTTACAAAACCCCACCAAACTGATTTTGTATGTTAATTTATTCCCATACCTCATTGAAATATTTACTTAGCCACAGTTGCTCAGGCAGAGTGGAGTCTGTGCCATGTGGCTTTCTGCTGAATGTGACAAAAACACAGCCTTGTTCTGGCTCCGCCTGGTTTTGACAGGATGCAAACCCCCACTCCATTAACATGAACATGCATTTGCACTCAGTTTAAACTTTGCATATGGTTGGTGTCTAATTCTAGGTGACTCTGAACATATGAGCTTTCATTTACTGGCTTTTAGCTGTGTATTTCCCATGCAAAATTAAAAATATCTGTAGTCAGATAAAACCAGAGCACTTTTCACTCCTGCCTGTTAAGCGTCTTCTGTATTCACAACTTACAAACCTTTCCATATGGATCAGTTAGCCACCAGTCACACACAGGGCTGGAGCACTGGAGACCTGCTGCCCCATATACAGTAGCACCAGTTGGTTCTCTGAGGAAAGCAACATCAGGCCACTGTGGCTGTTCAGCCCAACATGCCCATTCTAAGTCCCTGGTTAAGGAGGCAGACTACTAAAGACAGAAGGAATGACACTGGAGATAAGAAATAGCACCTGCACTTCTGTTCAGATTCATGAAATACAGCTTTGTTCAACTCTCAGTGGATCAGAAAGTCCTTACTCCTCCATTACTCCTAACAAGCTGTTTAGCTTGTTAGGTTTGTTATAAAATGAGTGTACATAGTTTTTTATTGGTGTTTCTCATGAAGTTTCAGGTTTGGTTTGATTTTGATATCCCCCCCCAAGCCCCAGCTACTGTTAGCATTTTCAGTCTTTTGCATTATGAAAATTGTTGGCTGTGGAGCATCACAGATCATAATTTGAGATTAGGCTATCTGGCATCTTATGGAAAACCTGCTGTGGACAGTCTTGGTTAGTTTTGCTTTTATCATACATTGTGTACTGCATAGGAATTGCAGCTGTGGTTTTGGTTGTTTACCAGTCTTACAGTGCAGCCACAGCACTTGGTGGTTCAGTTTGATCTGGAAAACCATCTGCATGCAAGATTCAATCCTTTTGTGGATGGAAGGAGCCAGACTCTTGACAGCAGCACAGTGCTGTTAGGGGTCTGTTCCACATACAGGCTGGCTCAAAGAAATTATTTCCTAGAAATAATCTAGTGTAAGACTATGTGGGCACACCCCATCAAGTGGTATTGCTTAGAACAGAGGCACAACTGACAGTCAATTTCTGCAAGGCTTCCTAGTTATTCCAGTGCAGCAACGCAGGTACACAAAGAAGGTGTGTCAGCTCATTGCATGTTTGCAGGATCAAACCCTGGGCCTGGAGATTTGAGAGGGGTGGTAAAAGAATAAGTATTATTTTATAGCTCTTATGTTATTCTGTGTCCTGAGAGGCCTGGGCGACTTAAGCAGCACCTGATCTCCTACGTCAAAAGCAGAGGCATATTACGGATGTAAGATGTTTGATGTGCACAGGCATGTCAGTTACTCACTTTAGATAGTCCTGCAGGTGCACAAAATGACTCTAAATTTAACCTTTCTCATGATTCATTTACACTTGAGCCTGTATCTAAAAGGATGGTAGTATGATCCTCTGGATCTTGATGTAAGATTGTGAGTCATTTGGAGTCTGTCAGAATACAGAGAGGGACCTCTGAAGTGTGATTGAAAAAAAAAAGAAAAGAAAGTAATTTGGTTTTATGTTTAATTTCTATAATGAAAATGGCGTGGATTTTTGTAAAACCATACTTACAGTGCAGTTTCTGAATCCATGATTATGATCCTGCCTTTCTTTCTTCAGTATTACATTTCATGGTCTGCTGAAATCATGTTTAGGGGGATAAAAATAGTGTATCTTCTGTTTTTTGGCATCCAACCTCTAATTTACAAATATAATTTATGCTAATCTTGAAAGTGCTTCTCAGATACAAAGTAAAATGTGTCATCCTTAGTATATGTGTGTATAATTTATTCTGATGGCGAATAGACATTTCAAAGCCATTTCAGCCCTTTATACTCAGAACATTTGATATGAGCAGAAGGGTGGAGTGTTCATTGCTGTATGGGTAAGGAAGTGGTTAAAATAACAGTAGCTATTCTTGTAACCCAAAAAAGGTAGATGCACCAAGGGATGCACTGCTGTTTGCTCAGTCAAGCCAGCTCATAGACAAGCCCCAAGTGAAGTATTTTTATTCCTTTCGTATTTTTGCGGATGATTAGTCATTTTTATGATGGGCTTATAAAAATCTTGCTACACCATTACAGTTAATTTTTTGTG
>JAVHNF010056409.1:9570-24233 GCA_034783455.1 Micropsitta finschii
TTCAGCCTGGAGAAGAGAAGGCTGTGTGGAGACCTCAGAGCAGCCTTCCAGTATCTGAAGGGGGCCTACAAGGATGCCAGAGGTACTCTTCATCAGGGACATCATGGTTTTGTGGGAGGAGTCCTTGCCCTTGGCAGAGCGGTTGAAACTAGATGATCATAAGGTCCTTTCCAACCCAAACCGTTCTATAATTCTATGATTCTGTGAAAATATTTTCCAATTTAGGGTCAAATTTCTTACTTTAAAATTTGACAAGATGTCTGTATAAAAGAAAATAATGCTTGGAATTAAGGCACCAAGGAAGTTTCATGCATTTTAAATATCAAAATTAACTTGGGATAAGGAACATTCTTCTGCTACTTCTAGCTGAATAGCACAACAAAATTAAATATCTTCACCAAATCACATCATTTTGCTAATGAAAAAATTAAAACAATGGAGGAGCTGATCAGTTTCCTTCTTTCTAATATCACTAATGTGATATCTGCCATTATTACTAAAAAGCCAGAGCATTGCACTGGGATGCCAGGGCAGGTCTCAGCACTTCCCTGGGCATTCCTGGGTCAGAGCTGATGCCATCTTGCACCACCAATGACCTGGTGATCACAGGACCATTGCCTGGCCTAAGCTGAACACTTATAATGGCCATGGATGGAAAAGACTGAAAAAGACACTGCAAAACATGCTTCCTGGAGTTGAGGAAGGCTGTGATGCACCTTCTAGGCAGGGGACAGAAACCAGTGTGAAAGGAGCATGTCAGGGTAAGAAAACATAAAAATAGGCTCAGCAATACCCAAGTGTGAACAGGAAGGGATCTTCTCCACCACAACAATTGTAATTCTCTTAGAGAAGACTTCAGTTACGAAACATTGCAACCTACCCAAGCTGTGTTTTTCTTGTACTATTGACCTGAGGACACAGCAGGACATTGGAAGTGTGAATATAACAACACACAAAAAAATTGGTATTCTGAAGTTCTTTTGTATAATAATTTGAAGGGTATTACTGTGATATTTCTGTATTCATATAAATAATGAGCATTAGTAGTATAACTGAACAAAAAATGTTTGCTATATCTTCATTCATATATGAAAGCACTAGTTGACTAATAGCAGATTCTTTTCTTCAGATGTATAGCATGTTTCACCTTTTACCCATAACAAGGTGGCGAGTGTATAACAGGCTGGAGGTCTCATGTAGTATAAGTCACCTAGACTTGTTTTCTAAGTATTGCTTAGTTCAAATAGTTTAAACTAAACCAAGTCTAAGTGGCTTATTGATTTACTAATGACACATAATTAATCAGAAATAAGTGAACTATAGATTCAAGATCAATATTCTCAGCTCAACAGAAAAAATCACTTATTAGGCTCTTCTGAAACGTTAATATTACCCACAAATTTCTCAACACCCTTGTATCACTAATCCTGAAATGTTTTTTCACACTCACACATACAGTTACAAATGTGTCCACTCTCCTTGGTGCAGTCTCCCTTACTTGCACACCCCTTCTGTTGGTGCTTCAGCTTTGGGCAAACCTGTGCATCTCCCGACACCCCAGTGATCCTCACACAAGTGAAAAAACACCCCACAAGTTCAGATTACACACCTTGAGTTTCTGTGAGTCTCTGTGTCTCTGTTTTGCCCATCTTGGCACTCCAGCACCTGGGGGTAGGCACTTCACTCCAACCAACAGGTTAAGATGCCAGTGGGGAACAGGAAGTGCTGCTGCCTCCACCCCAAGGTCTATCCCCACTGTTAAAAAATATTCATACTTCTTTTATATCTCTTTTCAAGCTGAATCTTTTGTTTCAAATATCTGTGATTCCCCGGTTACTGTTTATTCTGATTGTCATCATATTCTTTAACAGGAGTTTTGGTCAAACACCCTCCCAAACAGCACCCTCCCAAACAACTTTGGAGTTGTTTGGGAGGGTGCTGGGAGTGCCACTGATGCACGCTGTGTGTGTTCACATTTCTGTCTTAACATCTGTTGTTATTCAGGCCACAGGTGAGCCCCGTGGGCACTCCACACCAGTCTAAACGAATAAGCAAGTTAGAGAGTAATAAAATGTGACACTTTAAGAGCAGAATACTATAACATGATGGATAAAAATATTCAGGAATAGTTTTAGATTTTTATGACAGTTGCTGTGGTACTTCTCATACTACAATGGGTTATGGCTTCCTCCCTCTTTCCACATCTCAGTTTTGCCTGTGTAACTCTCTCCTATTGCTAAATAAACTGTATGTTAGTCTCCACGTCAGATGTCTTATTTTTCATTGTGATCTGCTTTATTTATTTACATCAGATCAAAGAGGATGCAAAACCTCACTAAAACAGAAATATAATAATTTTCACTACTCTGTAGTTACTGCACACAGATGTAATTGGCTACATGAAGCGAAAATCAACAAGGTATCCAGCCCAAGCTGTCTACAACATTATACAGCTTACATGCAGTTAATTCTTCAAAAGATGTGTAGACACATTCAACGTATTCATATTTAAATATCTGTACCTATTTTAATATATTAATATATAAAAGGGCAAAGTGGAAGAACAAACACTTCAGGACAGGGAAATGAGTTAGGAAAGAAACAGACACTATGAAATATATTTTGGATGTGAGAATTACATGTGTTACAGTATTTACGGATTCAGCTCCAGCTGGGAGAGAAACAAATGGGAGAGTGTCCAGAGGATCTGGTGAAAGCTTACATGTTGCTAGAAAGGGAAAGCTCACAAGAATGGTATTGAACAAAATGGTTATGGACAGAAAGAACAAAGGAAGAGACAGATCCTTCTGGGACATTGCTATGAATGACATCTGGCAATAGAAGATGCCCAATGTGATGCTGTAAATAAACCCATTTCCACAAAAGAGGAACAAAAATCCACACACAATTGGAAAAAAGAAACTTAAGACATTATGTTCCCTTCACAGAAAAAAAAGGCATACGGTTATTTTGAACATTGTGCAGCTCTAACAACTGGCTGCCAGAATTCACAAAGCTTTTCCTGAAATGCTGAGATTTACATGCTAAGCATGTTGGTGATGCTGTCTTTTGACCTGCAGCTTTTTCCTTGTAACCACAGTTTGGTTTTCCTCCCAGTGGAACTGCAGATATAAAACTGTAATAAGGAAAAGCACTCAGGTAAGGAGTAAATTGCCTTTTTTTTTTTGTGTTATCTTTTAAAGTTACTTTTTAAAATGCAATTAAACCATCCTAGAAAACAGCCTTTGAAGAAGTGTTTCATATTGTTCCATATGGGCCCTGCCTTCCTACCAGTGCAGACTATCTTGATATATTCACATAGCTGAAGTAGGCATTTTGACACATGTACACATCATTTTCATCTGCTTCCTAGGGATGACTCCAATGCCGAAGGTTTCTTTTAACACTGTGAAAAGCCTCTGGCTTTGTGGAAGGCTGCATTCCTAAACAGTATACCAACTCTGAGGTTCAGACAATGTTTACTTTGTGAGAGAGCTTTTCAATATCAAAAAGAAAACAGTCCTACATTCCATATAGGTAGATGCTATTTTCCATTAAAAAAACCCAACAAAAAACCCTACCAAATCCTAGTGCAGTAATAACAATGACAGATTAAATTGCTATTTCAGGGGAAGAGTCATAATTACAGTTGAATCACGGCTGTGGGCTGAAGAATAGATAAGTACAATGTGGCTTCTGCAGAGTCAGGCATGTGACATCATCTTGCTTTGCCCTTTATGAAAACAGGAGCGACTGGTGGTGAGGATGTATTTCATTTTTATTGGAGAACTACTTAAGATTTTCAGCTCTGGGGAAGACTGGCTACAATGGGATAAATCATTACCTGGTTTAAGTACAGACCTCTGTAGTGCTGATCTAACTTTGACTTATCAGCAAAAGCATGTGGCCCAGTACATTTGCTTCTTGTTGATGGCCCTTCAAGGCTAAGCTGACTTTAAGCCATAAGAGAAGTGAGTGTTCCACTTTTTCACTGCATGTAACTCGGTGTTCACACACATCTGCTGCTTTGGGAATAGCAATCATGCAGCAAGCTGATTTGTTTCCTTTCCTTTTCCTTTTCCTTTTCCTCTTCCTCTTCCTCTTCCTCTCCCTCTCCCTCTCCCTTTCCCTTTCCTTTCCTTTCTTTGTAGAGTTCACATTCTGCCAGCTCAGTTTATTGATCTGACCAATTGCAGGGCCACACCGTTGCTGAAATCTGTACAGGGAAGGTAACAATAATGTGCACAGGGTAAAGGCAGTGCACCCCCTTTCAAAGTCACCTCACAGACTGGTGTTAAGATACCTGTGAAAATATTTCATTAGAGCTACAGTTGCAGGCTGTTCTTGCTGAAATGAGCAGTAAAACTCCCATGTGGTCTGACTGGGCTCTTACTGAATAAATCTGATGAGGCTATAGAAGAGAGGTCTTTGTCATCTTAGTGAAATGCATGTATTGTGGGGGTGAGGAGAACAAGAAACAGACACAATCCATTTATTTGATGATACAGTTATGGTTCCCAATGCTGAGGTATTAAATCAATAATATACATTCTGGAAATTGGACCATGTAGAATGTCTTCATGAGTGGGGGAACCAGGGGTCGGATGGGAATGGGGGAGATGTCTTTCTGTATTTGTAAAATTCTGACCTTCAACAGCTGTGTGTAGCATGCTCTAGGAAAACTAATGATCACTGGAAAAACGATGCTATTAAAGATGATGTTAAGTTCAGGTTTTAGTGTTATTTTCCTAAAGTTAAAAATCTGCATTTATTTTTAAAGAGTGCTTTTGTGGACAGTCAAGTGTTAATTTTGGGAACCGAGAAGAAATCTTTCCAAAGCCATATGAGGATATATTCGTTTTACCCAGGGTGGACATGACACAAGCATGCTTCCCTGTAAGAATGACTCTACTTATTTGTCTCCTACTCAGCGGTTTATCTGTTTTTACTAGGATCCAAATAGATTCAAAGGGGAGAAGGGCTCATCCATTTGTTTTCTTCCCACACAAGATGCATTTCACATGTTTTGCACTTTTGCAAACATTGTGCAATCAATCTCATTCAAAGATGTGCAGCCCACAATATTTAGTCCTGACAACTGTGCCGACATGAAGGAAGGTACAGCTTTGTTGTTCTGAATCACTTCATGAAGACCAGCCAATCCAAACAGATTTTGAGTGTAAGGCTTTTTTTTGGGTATTATTGCCAAGACAGCTTCATGCTCAATTAGAAACAAAACATGCTGAAGCCCTAAACCTTTTAGCAATTCCAGATCTGCTAATGATGTCAGGTTGGACAGTTCCCCACCAAAGAGATGACATTTATTACAGAGGCTGACATCAGTGAGAGACGACGGTCTGCTGTCAAAGCTCTTTACTGGGGCATGGGAGAACCAGACTCTGTTTTCACCTTCCCAATACAACATTTGTGTGACCCTGATGAAAAAAGCCTTCTCTGTGACTTGACATCGTGGTACTTGGGAAGTTTATAATATACTTATGCTAGATGGTATCCTCCAAAAAGAGTGGTTTAAGTGCTGCAGAGGAAGCTTGTCAGTGGTAATATTACTCAGTTAGTAATGTGCTTTTGCAATTTAAAAGGTAGTTTAATGCTGGGTTATATGTTCGAGTAGCATTTTGCTGGCTGTAATGTACTGCAATATATTAAATTCCACACAGCACAGTAAATGTGCAAGACCATGAAGGCCAATGGACACGTGCCTCCTTCCTGGAACCTTCCATTTCTTCTCTGGCACTAACTTGCCTTCATCTACGCAATTCGAACAGGAAGTATCAAAAATTAGTCATCTTGCCAAATAGTCATTTTGACTGTCATCTAATAGCTGCTCAGTCATTAATTGCAGCTTTTCAGGTTCTGCAAATGATAAAACTGGGAAAATGAAGTTGTTGGCAACCAAAATCAGGAAGAACATTCTGTACCTTTTTCTAAAGTTCTTAGAGAGTGCAGTTCCTACCAAACTTCATTACTTTAAGGACCTGTTATCTCATCAGGTGTCTATCCCCACAGGAGTGCTAGCTTCAACAACTGCTTCTGATAACCAAGTAAATGTTTTCCATGAGAATGGTAAAGCCTTTTGTCAAATGGCTGTTTGAACCCTTACATTTGAACTGCAAAATGGAAGGAAAAAACATTGTCAGGTCACCCTGAAATGAAAGACCTGCAGTTTTCTTCATGAGATCATTTCTCATCCATCACATTTTTGTAGTTACGTTTTCATTCAAAATAAAAGGCATCAAGAGAAATATTGTTTCAGCGTAGGTATATTGTTTAAATGTAGGTAAACTTGGTCTAAAAATGTTGCTTCAGTATGGAAAATGGATTCATTCCACTTTTGTCCCTTCCAAAATTATTCCCTTTTTGGCTGCTCTTGTGATGGTAAGAAATACCCCCTCAATTTTCAGGACACAGCCTCTTGTGAAATCATATGCTAATTTCCCAAGGAGAGAAAGAGCAGAAACACGTGATAGCAGCAAGGAAGTTGCGCTGTCCGAATGTTTACCAGCGCCATACACTTTTACACAGGAAGTCCCATCAAAACCAGTGGGAACAGTATTTTATACGAGAATGAGAACTGCTGAAGAGTAGAAAATATGGGGAGTTAGTCCTAGATCCAGGGAAATGTGAGGCTGCCTTTTGCTCAGCAGCAGAGTTCAGATTTAGTTTGAGCTCTCTGATTTTTCATTTCATTTTTCCTCCAAACTATTACATGGATTTTTGCCCTTTTGAAAAGCTTGTGTGTTTCCAGGCTGCTGCCAGCATCCAGCAGTGGCCACTGTAGTGGCTTATGCACAAGCCTTGATGTTAGTGGGATGCTCAAATAGGTGCTTGCTTTATTGCCTCTGTTTACTTCACTGCCTGTGAGGAGAAGCATCAAGCAATCACCTGCCAGGTGTACAGTCTCTTCTCAGCTACTGATCTGGTCTTCCCACCATTTCAGATAATCTTTTAATAGTCCTGATGGAGGGAATTATCCAAGTCAATAGATGACAGGTCCGAAACCAGCAACCTAAAATGTAAGAGTCTGGGAGCCCAAGTCATTATTTCTGCTTTTAGATTTCAGAGTACCCTGAGTTATTTTCAATAGCAATAAAAGGAAATACTGTCTTCCATGTAGAAGACAGATGTGGTTTTGTTGTATTTGACGAAGGGAGCTTTTTATATGGATTACTTGTCATTGTTTTGATATGATAAGGTGAAACTAAGGATTTGCATGGATGTTGACTGACTTTCCAAGACAAGTGCTTGATGGTAGGAGGCTTGGACCAACCTGGTCTAGAGGAAGGTGTCCCTGCCCATGACAGCGGTTGGAACTGGATTGTCTCTGAGGTCCCTTCCAATCCAAACTGATCTATGATGCTATGTTAAGTTCCAGCAGGGGAACAGGCAAAAGAGTGACCTAGAGCTTCATAGCAGGTTCTAAACTCCTTTGCACCATAGGTGGTTAGAAACTAAGCCATGCTGGCATTGATTGCTCCATAGATCTGTTGAATGGATTTAATGGGCTCTGTTTAGCTATCAACATTCATATCCTAGAAATCATGGCTAGGCTGGGCAGTGAGAATAATTCTTGTTAGTGGTCCTCTGGTGTAACCAAAGAGCAGACAATGCCTCATGCTCTGCTTTGCAGGTGCTTAGAGCCATGGACATGCAATGTTGGCTAGGAAGTAGAGGGATGCTTGTAGAGGTCCAGCTTACTGTAACTGCTCTGTATTTCACTGTGCAGGATGATTGTTCTAGCACCAACCAAGAATTCTGAAGGGTCAAATGGTGCTTCTGTACTGGTGTTATGGTCTGGATCAGGAGAGTGTTATCAGCCATCACTTTCTGAGCTTTGATTTGCAGCAGACCAAGGTTGTGATGCTCTTGAGCTGGATTCCTTTTGTATGAAGCCAAACTGGAAGATGTGCACATAAAATCCTGCAGCTGTGAATGAACACTCAGTACCTGGCATCAGACTAGATTTAACATGAGGAAATTGTGGATGTCAGATCCCTGACAACAAGTGGTTTGCCCTACACAGCTGCTCCAATATATTTGTATTGCCTGCTAGGAAAGCTGGATGTACAACCCCAGTTGAACTAGAAAACCCTGTCTATGAGTTACCCTTACATAGCCTTTGATGGTGACAAGGGGAAGAGTAAAACTGGAAGACTCAGTACTGCAGGTGTGAAGAAACGGCATAAAGAAACCACAACATGTGCTTGCTTATCCTCATTCAGTGCAGTGCTTGTCACAGGTTCTGCTTCAACTGTAATGAAATTGTGCATTTGCAAAAGTTAATGTGGGTTGGAGGATGAGAAAGATAAGTGAACCTAGTGACACATGGTGGAGAAGAAACTGAATGCAAAGTAGGAATGCAGTGTTTGGACAAGAAATGGTACTGCACTGAGCCAAAGGGAAAGGCTCAAGATCAATCAGCGAGAAGACAAAAAGCTTTAAAGGCAGAAGAAATGCTAAAGTTAGCATGTGTGGCTTACTATAAATTGGGGTAATCTGAAACAGATATTCTCTGAAGAATACTTCCAATGTTTCCTGGCTCTTCTCCATCTACTTCAAAGCTCTGTTATCAGTGAATTGTGGCCCCAGCGTTAGGAAAGCTGGGCGATGTTCTAAGGAAATGTCAGCTTCAGATCACAGTTTCCTCTCATTTCTGTGAAAAGAGGTCAAATTAGCAAAAGCACTGCCCACACGCTGGCTACGTCACAGCCCTCTGTGGCCCACTTTGTTAATGCTTGAGCTAAGCCTTAGGATAGGGAACAAAATTGCTTTGAAACAGTAGGCTGTTTGATTTAGGAAGCTAAGTTTAAAATAATACCCCAGCAAAATGTGTTGCCAAAAATCTGCTAGGCTGCAACATTCATTAGAGACATGCAGAATAATTAAGGGAAGTTTTTAATTCACCCTCCTCACTTTAGGATCCTTACCACCCGGTGGGATCTCTTAGAGCATTGGGTAACCCTGTTCCTTGCTATCCATGTGCTAATTAGTACAAGGTTTGATCAGGTAATTGGGGTGGATGGAAATCTTCTGTTGTGTTTTCTGTAGGCACCAACATAGACATTTCCTCTTTTATCCAAACAGTATCCATCCTGCTCTTCACTGCTTGGTTCTCAGTGGGCTGGAAGGCAGAGTCAGAAAAGATTTATTGTTTTATGTAATGTGTCTGTTTTACAGATCCAGGTGTTGTTCACTTTAAAATACTGAGGTTGTTTGGTCTGCCAGGATTAATTCTGGTTACTTCAGAAATGGCTTTGCTAGCAGGTTGTGTTAAAAAAACCCAACAACAAAACCCCAAAACCAAAAAAACCCAAACTCTTTCATGGGACTTCTAGAGGACTCCAGTCAACAGACTGTCTCGAATCATTAAACCGAATCACTTTAGTTTGGTGGTTGAATTTCAATGGAGTTTGAGATGATTGGTTTACACTGTAAGACTTTGGATCTACTGAGCACCCTCATACCCTCAGCCCAGGCCAGGACAATGTTGAATCTGTCATTGACATGGCACAATTCAGTGTATCACGTAAAGATCCATGGAGGTGTCTGTGTAGCTACTGCTAGCCAGCTAAATGAGGAATCCCTGGTCTTCACTGTAGAGTGTAGTCTCATCTTGGCCAAGTGAATCTATGGATACATTCCTTCCTCTCTACACTGAAACTTTGCAGTGTTGGATAGTAAACACAATGCCAACCCCCAGAGCTGAATCAAACTGAATAGGTTGGAAGGTGAATTTCTAGGATTCCATGCATGAAAGCAGAGAATAGCAAAGCTAAGCCTTGCTGAAAATCAGTGTACCATGCGCATTAGGTTTTTTAATGCTATATCCTGTGCCAGAAGCAGAAGGAAATACGTAATTAAAATCTATTCAATATGTTGGGCTAAAACCAATTCCAAAGACATGGGCTTTTAAGACGTGATGAAAAGAAATCAGATGACAGTGTTTTGGATGTGTTTATTTTTGCTAGCTCTGGGAGTACTAATAACTGACAGACAAAATCATTCACTTCACTGATTACGGATGTAGATGTAGTCATAATACAGGTGACCCTTACAAAACCCTCAGTGAAATTCTATCCCTACAGCAATCGAGACCTTTAATGGTGTCTTCCTCCACACCACCAGTTGAATGCAAGCCATCCTTGAGAGGGGATGTATGCACACTTGCAGTTTAGGTACAGTATTGCATGTATCACATATGTTCTACCTTCATTATATAGTTCTAGTCTGAAATATTGCTCCCTATAAAAAGATGAAAACTGTAAAACTATTATTCACCAATAATTCTTCAGAATCACAAGATAAGCTCAGATAAGAGGTGAAAGGCCACAAGGGCAGCAAAACAAAAGGCTTGCAAGAGATGGGGAGAAAGATAGTTACTTAGCTGGAACCATGAATCATGTGCAAGAGCATCTGAAATACTCAGTTTGCACATGCTGCTTTTCTGGGAGAAAGGATAGATGAAATAAAATATCACAAGTAAGATATTTTAGACACTTTGTCTACTGCTAATAAAAGGTGCTCAAATGCTCAGCTGAATGTACCAGGAAGACCTATATGGAGCCAGGTAGAGTAAGAGTAAGAAAGCTGAAGTAATTGGCAGACAGAGGCCCCTGTGGATTTGGAAATGCCTAGTTAAAGCAGCCTCTTTATGCTTTTTACTGCTAGTGGCAAGTTGGTGCTGATTCTGGCCTTGTTTCTTTGGCTCAAGGCTCCCAGCTCTCGTAGAACAGCATAAAGTAATTGCTGTGCTGAGCCAGCAATGGTGTTTCATGCGTGATCTAAAGATTCATCTCTCTGAGATTAGGTTTCTTGTCTTTCAAGGCTTGTTTTGCTTTTTTGATCACTCTTGTTATTTTAAAGGGCAAAAAAAAAGAGATCATGGGCCAATTATGAGTACTAAATGACTTTCCAAATGTTAACGTTTGTTCTCTTTATAAGTCATTTATGAATAGCCAGCTATTCAGTTTGTTTAGTTATTGTGAGTCACTTCATTTCAGATTTGGAAGCTTGTCATGAACTATTTGCTCTGTGTTCAGGTAGTCTGACTAGAGGGGTAACACTAGTCTGCAGTGTTGCTGACTGGAATGTTAATAAATGGGAGGAAAGAATTCAGCATTTTTGGGATGACTGCTTTAAATCGCACATGAGGAAACCTTTTCTGAGCAAACAGCCACAGAAATATTTCAGTTCCAGAAAACAGTCTAATGGGCTACAAGTCACCTTATTTACAGATATAGAAAACTACTAAAATGGTTTCTGAGTGCTGTAGAAGTGGTTCACTTTGAACCAATGTTCAAATAGCTCCTCTGGTGAGAGTGAGCCATCATCACATTTCACTGGGGGCAGAAGATGTTCCTTTTGTTTAATGTATAGCGGTTGCAGCCTCATGAATATCTAATCCCTAGAGATTTTGGCTTCTTAAAAACAGAACTTCCTCCAAATCCATGGTCTCCTATTCCCAGAAAGTCATCCAAAGAAGTAGAGCTTGTGTAATTGAATAAATGACTGTCTGTGGAACAGACTCATCTCAGGCTAGGTTTCAGTTTTATCATAACAGTTCTCCCCTGAGGTGCATCAGCAGAAGAGAAAATTCAGGGCTCCACTGTTGGAAGCAATTTTCACAATGAGTGAAGGCAGACTAGTTATTAAATTAAAAGTATATGGAGAAGGACGCTTCGTGTTTTTTGTGTCCTTCTGGTCCTTTTCCACTTAACCCCAATGAAAGTGTAACAGACAATAGTCTTAAGAGTTTTCTAAGTTTGATATGGAAATAGAAAATTACTTTTTGATTCTGGAAGAACTCAGATTTCGGGAGTGGCAGAGACATATCTTGTCTTAGGACTTTGCTCCTTCCTAAAGGTAACCCTATGTGGCTGCACTTTAAGTTTCAAAGGCTCACTTTTCTTTCTAAAAATGCCTATTACAATGTTAAGGGACTTGCCATCTTCCTTGCTAGGGAGGAGGATTGAGGTTAGTGCTGCTATATGATCCAACCTGTGAAGTACTCTCTGCAGCTGAAGTAAAGAAGAAAGTCATAATTCTGGGAGCATGCAGCAGGAATTCTGCCTTAGACTGACCCAGGAACTGTTGGACATGGGCTTGGAGCAGTCACTTGGAGCAGGACCAGCTGTATGGTGTCTGCTTAATGACTCTGATGCTCACCTTTTAGTTCTTAACAGCACCTCCTTGTTACTGCAAAGAAGGCCCTGGGTACAATTGTGCTGCTGTAGGCAGTTATTCTGAAGTCTGAGAAGCAATGGATATGTTATCTCCTCAAGAAGTAGGGGCATCTCCCCTTGCCTCTCCCTTCCTGGGGTCTGACCTTGCTTCCTCAGACCTGTCTTTAATGTCACTTACTGAGAATTACACAGTGCAGCGCTGCTGAAAAGAAGGTCTGCATAGTGAAGCCTGCCTTTCGTCAAGGATGGATCCGGAGAGCCTCCAAAGGACCCCGACTTCCTTTCTAATCTTTCACAAAAGATTATATGAAGAGGAGGTGGTGAATATGTGTGTGTATTCAGGGAGGGGATAGGAGGAACTTCCAAGAAGAGTTAAGCAATTCTCTGTTAGCCTGGTGCATCCTTCCACCAGCTGACTAGTTAGCTGGGAAACCTGCAGACCCTGAAAGATGCGATTTCTGATCTAATTCTCACCACCTCTCTGGGACTTTGCAGGCATCTTTCTTTCTCTTTTTCATTGTCTTGATATTTAGGGGAAATTCCACAAAGCCAGTGTGACCCACATGGTGCAAAATTAAAGTTGTGTCAATAGGGTTTAAAATCGAGGAAATTCGGAATACTGGAGTTATTCCAGCAACTATAACAGTGCAGTCTTTGATCTCCTACATATTTCGAGGTTTGCATCAGAAAATTATCTTTATGTTCAGATTTAAGCAGAAAGAAGTAAATTAAAGAAATACATCATCTCAGTTTTATCCTTAAGATGATCAGAGGTTCTGTCTGTCAGAGACAGCAGGTGGGGCCATATTAGCAGAAAATATGCACTTTTAAGTAAGGAATAATAACACGAGGAATTCTGGTGGCTCCTTTTACTATTAAGTAAGCAAAATCAATCTTAAAGGTATAATTTGCTTTGGATATACCCTGCATGATGGGAGGCCAGTGTCATAGTGGTTAGAGCCTGTCTGGGTAGTCTGTGAGAGGCTGAAGCTCTTACTTCTAGCCTTGCTCTGTTCGTGACATTTTGCAAGCAGCTCCTTTCTGTGGGTTCCTTCAGTTTTCCCTTTCTAAAATGGGGGAAAATAGCTTTTAATCTCATTTTAAAAGTGCTTTGAAACTTAATATGGAGGTAAGGGGTTTGCTCATAGGCTGCTTTGATTAGGAAAAATAAACAAGGCAGAAAGCCACTTTGTCCTTCAAACCCTTGTAGTTTTTACCCTCTTTTCTGGGCTTACCAACAACTTAGACCAACTGTGACAATGCTGTTTGAAGTGAGAAGGCTTTTGCCTGTTGTATCAGCTGAGAATCCCAAACACACTTAATATGCTTTGGACTCCTTAGTAGCCCAGTTAAGCCAAGCACAATGTTGCTGTTATAGTAAGGCCAAGATTTTTTTGTCCACACTTTTTTCTTTAAATAGGACTGGAAAAAGTGCCTTTTCTTTTGTCTCCTTTTCCAGTTCCAGACCAAGACAGAGTCAGACCTTCATGAAAGTCCAGACACTTTTTGAGAAGTAATTGTTTGATTCTGCGTATATTTTTGTGTGGGGGTTCCAGTTCATACAATTAATGTGACTCAGGCCCAGGGTCAGAAGTCTGGGTTGACTATGACTGGACTTGTAATTTCCTCCATCCGAAGTCACCCATTCTTTCTCTGAGTCATTCTTCAGCAGACAGCTTCAAGGTTAAAATTAGAAAGTAGAAACATATACCAGGAGAAGTGACTGGTGAGAATCCTGCAGGCACAGTTTAAGTTTCATGAACTGATGTAGCAGCAGCTATCTCAAGGGGGCCCTGTTCTGTCTACAACAGATGCCACTTAAGTTAAGACTTTCATAAATAATTCAGGCTGTAGAACATCCGCAAACATGGCATGAATGCATCATGATCTGGTAAACATACCTACTGCTGGTGTCAAACAATCCCTTTGTGCATGCTTACTACAGATGTCTCTTATAGAAAGTCATCCACGGTTCACCCTGGTTGCTCAAGTCCCTGGGAGTAGGAGCGAGGGCCAACAAGCAACAGCAGTGGCATTTGTTATACACACAAGTCTTTGTAGTGAGTACAGCTCCCTTTCTAGAGGTCTTTAGCACTCACCAGCAGGCAAAGGTTGCAAATGAGACTCATGCCAGATGCAGCTGAAAAGAAGCTCAAGTCCTGAAGCATACAGAAGTGGTAGAATATGTCACTCGCTCTCCTGACCCTCTCTCTAGCCCTTATAGTGGTTTGAATACCTTTCAAAGACAGATCTGGGAAGATGTTTGTCAAAAGCTACATCATTTATCAGACTGGTGAGCTCCCTACTCCTCTTGGTTATTTAAAACCTATTCAGTTATAATACTGGCACTCAAAAGGCAGGGCTGAATAAAGCTGAAATCACTGTGTACTTGAATAAAAAGAGAACACTATCATCAGTGCATTTGGAAGGAGCTGAGTCCATTCTAATTGCATTGATTTCTCC